>MCFE01000946.1:0-24631 GCA_002104905.1 Basidiobolus meristosporus CBS 931.73
CATGAAAAGTGAGAGAAAGAGTTGAGTAAGGAAGTAAGGAGTATGAAAAAGAGGCATTAGTCAATCAATGCACACAACTGTAGAATGTGATAGTGTCCAGGATCAGAGAGTGAGCAAATTGGCAGGGAACCAATCAAAAGCCACTTATATATTGTTAAGATGAAAAATTTTGACTTAGTCTTTTGTGAAATTGGGGGTGCAATTTTTGTCATTGATCTCTGGATAGTGTTTTGATGCAATCAGTAACTCTTAGTCATGGGACTTTAACTTAGTGACTGCCTTTTGACAGGATCATTACAATAATTATTCATAGGGAAGGCTCCTGGATGAAGGATTATGAAAATCAAGTGCCAAAAAGAAGGAAGAAAAAAATGCTTTAGTAAGCAATGATAATCAACAAAGGAGATACCCTAGGCCTTTTAATGGCAATAGCAACCCATTGCACAAATACTGCAAAAGGAAAGGACACACATCAGACCAGTGCCTAAAAAAGGGTGATAGACAGCTGAAAAAGCCTGAAAATGGAAATGCGCAACAACTGAAGATAGCCTACCAGACAACTTTACTATTTTTTTTGTGGCATATATATGAAAGTGAGTCACACCAAAGGGGAAATAGTGTTTCATATGCATGTGCATGAGGTGCCACAGCTTTATTTATAATGATTACTATGGCAGGTCATCATAGAATCTTACATTCATGTAGGTGCAATGTTTCTGATACAAGACTGACCTAAGTTCACATGAGTATTGACCAAAAAGTGATATGATGGTATTATGTTGTTGAAGGTCAAACTCTTTGCCCCATATGCAAGACTACTTTGATTCAATGCTGTAAGAGAAGAGAAACAAGACCATATGGATATTATATCAAGCCTCTCAGCCATGAAGCATGCAGACAGCATAGGAAGTACTACAAGGATCAAGGCTGGTGTTTTGCCAAACAAGTCATATTTGACCATTCATCAGTTGCTACTGTACCATCATTGTCTTAATGGCCAGTTGATACTTTTATATTGGCACCTGGCTATCTTTGTCACCTTGCATAAACTGAGCAGATAAGTCTGTGATGCCTTTAAGCTCACCACAGCCTGCTGAATATGACACACAGAGCAATAGCTCTGACAAAGAAGGCTCACTGATGGATTGTGAGCCAATCTCCCCTAACAACAGTACCACATATAAGCCCAGTCAAATCCCAAGATGCAATGAGATAACACCCATTGAAACAAATGCCATGGATACTCTATGGAGCCAAGTAAGCCCAGTAATTCACTGACTGTTGAATGATGTAATGTTGTGGCTAGATAAGTGGCATGTTCCCACCAATATCAGTATTGGGGGCTTTGAGGATTTATTACTACTTATTGCCAAAATCATTCCAGGATGCAATGTACCATGTACATAGTACAAGTGGACAACCATCATGCAGCTGGCAACATTTGATCCAGAGACTGACCTAACTCCAGCATGTGCTAAAAGTTGCATGGCATTCACATCCAACTATCATGAGGCTTGCACCTTATGACCCAGAGACTGTTCTGACTACAGCATGTGCTGACAGTTGTATGGCATACACATCCAAAATGCTACCATTGCAATGTGTCCCAATTGTCAGGAATCCACCACCATTGAGGGAAAATGTTGTTCACACTCCAGATATATCCCCAAAATACCCTGTCTAAAGAAGCCACTGCAATCCAACTAATTGTGCAAAGGTATACAGTATTGCACTCAAAATCAATCAGTGCAAACATGTTGAATATATTTGATGGCAAACATTAAAAACAGCTAATAAGCAAGGGCTACTCTGAAGGTATGTATGACCATGCCTTTGCCTTAGCACTTGATGCATGCTCATTTAACAAGTACTCCACCAGCAAATGCTGCAGGTTACTGATCCTGGTAAATCTGAATTTGCCACCCATCTTACAGTATCAGAGCAATAATCTGATGGTAGTCTCACTGGTATCTGGGCCTAAATTACCATTCAACCTGAATAGCTACCTGTATCCTTTGCTGGACAAATTTTGTATGCTTTCCAGCAGGATAACAGTAAATGGCCATCATGCAGAAGCACATATTAGCATCTTCATGGGAGATACCCCAGCCATTCACAAGAGAGCAGGTTTTTCTGGGCAAAATGGACAGTTTTGCTGTTGGATGTGTTAAATCCAGGTGTATTTACTCCATAACTCACACAAATTATTACTACACAGACACCAGCACTAAGAACATCATCTTCCCACAGAGAAAATGTACAGAAATTAGCATGCAGTTGCAGCAAAGTTGGCAAGCTATAAGCCATTGGCTGGAATACAGAATTAATTGGAAACCAGAAATACTTAAGATAGAGGGTGTATGTTGGAGCAAAAGCTTTCCATTGGGAGCAAGGCATTTGCTTTTCAACATTATCCCTATTCCAATGACCAAGTAATACATAGGGCATTTCAAGCTAAATGAGCCCTTTCAGATACTGGAGAAATTTGAAAGAGTTGGCAAGATATTACAGATTATCCACTACCCTAAGTACTTCTCATAGAATCCAATCAATATTCATACAAATATGCAACAATACAAATGCAAAGACTGGATGAACTGGAAATGTATTTATTCAAGTGGGGTTCCAAAGCCATTCCTACCAAGAGTACATTGGAATCATTGGGAGCCATATGTGGACATTGTAGGAGTACTTATCCAGAGGCAGATCACCAATGCCAACTTGCCACATCTGTAGCTGTTGTGCAAAGAGCTTGTAATGTGATTTGAGTGGGCATACTACAAACATAAAGCTGAACGCATAGATCTCTGCCACTACTGAATCCATTCTCTACTCCATCTTGTACAGTGTGTGGAGAACATTGGGCCTTACTTCACCTTTTGCAAGTTTCCTATGTAGTGGATGTGTGGGGAAATAGGAAGACAAGTCAAGTTGCAGGTACTACCATATCCCAATCTCATCAAGAATCTTACCTTGAAGTCCATCATGGATGTGATGAGTTGGCATATGGAGGACAGCCAGGAAGAGTTGGAAAAAGCTGAGGACAGATGTGTACATGGAGACACCTATGCCTATGGCATTAAGAAGCTAAGCAGCCCCAATGAGTGGTAATCAGTTATGTAATGCAAAGTTGTGTTGGGTGCAACAGGCAACTAATTTTTATTAGGAAGGCTCTACCAAGGTATACTGGAATTCTCCTGGTCACAAGCCAACTTTTACACCATTTAATACAGAATACACACAAACAAGAGCTAGAAGGCACCTATAAGGGGGACTAGAATCCAGCAGTGAAAAGGAGCTTATTGGCTAAATACCAAGAAGTTCTTTGCAGATATTCAGGAGGTACTTATGGCAGAAGTAGCAACAATCAAGCTTATATTTGCAAGATTTATATGTTACCAGCAGTACAAGGTATATGGCAACTTTGCAAGTATCACACCAAAAAGCTGTAAAGCTGAGGTGATTGAAGTATGTCAATTGCAGCAGGTGTGAGTGTTTGTAGAGGTTAGTAAACAGGAGGCCATAGTTTTTTTTTATTCAAACCATATGTGGAATACCCAAGGTAGTAATGGGTAGTCAAATAAAGAGGGGTGATGCTACAGTGGAATATATGAATTGCACAAGGGGAGGTAGAGAAAGGAAATACCATTTGGTAAATTGGTATGGTAGCATTATACAGCACTAGCTTTAGGGCACCATACAGCTGTAATAATGCCAATAGAGTCTTGCTGTGAGGCCATTGAAATACCATCAAGTTTTTTGCCATATAAGGCAATTGGATTTCCTGGCCAGTTTGATCCATTTAAAATAGTTGTAGAGCATAATAAGACTGCAACAATGCCATGCAATTATTGTCATAGTACCAATCAAAACTTTTCAAGATTTATAACTTTATTTGGCAGTAAAATTAGCAAAATGCCATTGTGATCCTGTCACAAGATTGTTTAGAGGTTCACTAATTCCAAGCTGCTGATATTATGACAGTCTCTAAATGGGATCCCAATAGCTGATCTGGATTGGATTCACCTGTGAGACCAAATTATTTTTCATAGGGGTCACTATATGGACTCAAACAACCACTACAAGCCTGGAATTGCAAAATAGATTCTTATTTGGAATCCTTGAGTTGCAAAAGAAGTAGTACCAACTATAGAGACAAAATCCAGCCTATCTAAGGAGTTCAAGATGTCCAATCTAGGAGAACTCAGTTGCTACTTAGGGATTAGGTTCTCCATAGACAGAAGTACCCAAGCTATTACCCTAAGCCAATCCAAGTATATTCAAGATATACTGAAGAAGTACCAAATGGAAGACTGTAAACTGGTAGCTACCCCAATGGAGACAAACTTATCTTGGTCAAAACTCAACCAAATCTAGAGAGCTTGGCACCATCTGTAAGCCGTAACTTTCCTTATCAACTAATGAACAACAGTTTGATGTATATCATGCTTGGAACACGTTCAGATGTCTCATGTGCAGTAGCAGTTGTGAGCCAGCATTCTAGGAATATGGATCTGATTGTATTGCAGCAGTTGAGTGGATTTTTGATACGTAAAAGGAGCTGCTAATATTTGCGTAAGGTACACCTATAAGGCCTCAGAGCAAAATCTTGTGGGATAAAGTGATGCTAACTGGGGATGACATCTAGAAGAAAGCATACACTAAAGGATACACCATTCTTTACTGTAAAGGAGCAATTTTATGGCTATATTATTCAAGAAAGCAACGAACATAGAACTTTCTACCACAGAGGCAGAGTATATGGCAGCCTAGGAAGCTACAAAAGAAGCAATTTATTTAAGGAATCACTTTAAAGTTGTATGCTTATGTCAAAAATACATACTACTTTATTTCAAGATAATTAACAGTGTATACAATTAGGTAGATATCCAACTTTCATGCAAGAACTATGCACATACATATTGGACATCATTTCATCCATGAAGCTAAAGACAACAGCTTAGTTAATCTAGCTTACTGACCTTCAGATGAAATGATTGCAAGCATATTTACCAAACCATTAGCTAGAGACAAGCTTGTATATCTTAGGTCAAAATTAGAACTAGTCCATATGAGCATCTAGTTGAGTGGGAGTGTTTTAAAAATTTGTAATTCCACCTAAATACTCACTTAGCTTAGTCATTTAGATTATTACCTACAAATCCTGGAGTATACTGACTAAATTATATCTTGGTATTTACTTAGAATATTTTCACCAAAATATCAGATACCCAGAACATGAAAATTCTCAAAGTTGTCCAAGTAGCCCCAAGCTTTGCACACAAGCTCTTGGGACCTTCCTAAAGCCTTTTTATGTGTATGTTATGCCAAGAAAATGTAAAAGTATAAATACTGCTTTTACATTCAATAGATCATTAAGTGAAAACTACTGAATCTACTTGTTCTCCCAATCACTCTTGATATCTCCAAGACTCTTACAACATATGATACTGTTTACCATCTGGTTTGACTCACTTCCTTGTGTATGCTGCACAAAAATAAAGTAAAGCTGTTTAGTTCCCAACTAATCCCTACCACAAGCAGCAGCAGGAAAACAGCTGGACTACAACTTGCTTTGACATTTGGTGCAACAAGTGGGGCTGCATCCAAAAAAGGCACTATTGATAGTGTGCCCACCAAAGGTAATAATGTGGATATCTCAAGCTCTTAGTCAAGTAGGCAATTAAGAATCACTGCTGAGCCACAAGCTGACTACAATGCTCAGGCAGATTGGAATATAGCAAATGCAGTACTTATTGTAGAAGATTAGCAAGTTTTGTTGTAACATCACCACCCCCAGTGTTGGCAAGTACGCAGTCAGCTCATACCAAAGAGGCATTAGGGTGTAGTGGCTTATAGGATAGATCCAATTGCCCAGAGAAATTGAGAAATAGTCCAGAGACAGGATTAGTAAGTAATATATGTAGAGCAATTAATGTCCCAAGTAGAGAATGCAGTATCTAGACTGCTAAGAAGGAACTCAAATAGTGCCAAGTCACAGCAAAGAACTGAGCATAACCCATTGTAATAGCAGAGGAACAATGTACAGTCTCTGAAGCACAACAACAGTGCTCAAAGTTGAAGCCTACAAAAGGACCTATCAGAACATGGGAGGGAGAGACTGTGGTGCTGTTACCAGAGCCTAAATATCAAAAGACATTGAGGATCCATGTGTTGTAAGAATCTTGGAGATATTGGAAGTGATTAGGAGGACAAGTAGATTATGTGGTTTTCACTTAATGATTTATTGAATGTAAAAGTAGTATTTATAGTTTACATGGTCTTGGCATTACAAACACGTAGAATAGGTTAAGGAAGGCCCCAAGAACATGTGTACAAAGTTTGTGGCTGTCTGGACAACTTTGCAAAATTTTCATGTTCTGGGTACCTGGTTTTTTGGTGAAAATATTCTAAGTAAATCCCAACAAGGAATTTGGTCAGTATTCTCTAGGATTTGAAGGTAATGATCTAAGTGACTAAGTTAGGGGAGTATTTAGGTGGAATTACAAATTTTTACAGCACTCCCACTCAGCTAAATGTTCAAACTGACTAGTCCTAATTTTGAACTAAGATATTCAAACTTGTCTCTAGCTAATGGCTTGGTAAGTATGTCTGCAATCATTTCATCTGTAGGACAGTAAACTAAGCTAACTAAGTTATTCTCTGTAGCTTCACGTATGAAATGATGTCTAATATCTATGTGCTTAGTTCTAGCATGAAAAGTAGGATTTCTACCTAATTGTATACATCCTTGATTATCTTGAAATAAAGTAATAGGTGTTTTTTGACATAGGCCTAAATCTGTAAAAAGTTTTCTTAACCACATTGCTTCTTTTGTAGCTTCACAGGCTGCCATATTCTCTGCCTCTGTGGTAGAAAGTGCTATGGTTGGCTGCTTTCTTGAATTCCATGAAATTGCTCCTTTACAGTAAAGAAAGGTGTATCCTGTGGTGGATCTTCTGACTTCCACATTTTGTCCCCAATCTGCATCAGAGTATCCCACAAGATCTTGTCCTGAATCCTTATAAGTGTATCTTAAGCAGATATCAGCAGTTCCTTTTAGGTATCTAAAAATCTGCTTAACTGCTACAATATGGTCAGATCCATAGTTCTGATTATGTTGGCTGACAACTCCCACTGAATATGAGATATCTGGACATGTTCCAAGCATGATATTAATCAAACTGTCAATCATAGATTGACAAGGAAAGTTAGGGCTTTCAGATGGCACCAAGCTCTCTTGATTTGGTTGAGGTTTGACCAAGTTAAGGCTTGTTTCCATTGGGGTAGCTGCCGGTTTACAGTCTTCCATTTGGTACTTCTTTAGTATATCTTGAATATACTTAGATTGGCTTAGGGTGATAGTCTGGGTACTTCTGTTTATGGAGAAGTTGATTTCTAAGTAGTAACTGAGTTCTTCTAGATTGGACATTTTGAACTCTTTAGATATGCTGTATTTAGTCTCTTCCAATGTTGCTAGGTTATTGGCAGCTATAATAAGATCATCCACATATAGAGCTAATAGAGCTGAGTTTGCTCTATCTGGCTTATAGTATATACTATAGTCAGTATTACTCCTTTTGAAACTTAAAGATGCCAAATAAGAATCTATCTTGCAATTCCAGGCTCTCAGTGATTGTTTGAGACCATAGAGTGACTTTTTAAGCTTGCAGACCAAATGGGGGTTATCTTAGTCAACAAACCCATCAGGCTGGTTCATATACACATCCTCATCAAGTTCTCCATTCAAAAATGCAGTTTTTACATCCCTTTGATGAATATAAAACTTATATTTTGCTGCAATAGCCAATATTAATCTGAAGGAATTAAACTTGGCTACCGGTGCAAAGGTCGCAGTGTAGTCAGGTCCTTTTGTTTGAGAGTATCCTTTGGCTACAAGTCTTGCTTTGTATCTTTCAATTGTGCCATCAGCCTTGTATTTTGTCTTGAAGACCCATCTGCATCCAATTGATTTTTGGTTGATTGGTAATTTGACTAAGTCCCAAGTTTGATTTTTCATCAGGACCTGATATTCCTCAGTCATTGCAGATCTCCAAAACTTTGTCTGAGGGCTATTTAGGGCCTCTTTTACAGTCTGGGGTTTACCAATATGGACTGAATAGGCATAGGCTAAGTTTGTACACTCATTGATATAGTAATTTGGGCTATTTCTTGTCCAATTGGATCTTGGGGCATTTGATACTGGAATGATCACTTCTGGCATATTCCTCGGCACTGATTCTGGCTGAACAATGGTTGTAGAGTCCTCTGGAGTGAAGAAACTTTCATTGTTTTGCTCTGATTCAATCCTGACAATTGGTGGACTTGAGATCAAATTTTCAACATCATCTGATGTCATTTTTTGTGAAAATTTTGAATTTTCATCAAACTACACATCACTGGACTTGATCAGCTTCTTTGCTTTGGTATTGTAGAGTCTGTATGCCTCACTCTCACTGCCGTAACCCAAAAATATGCATTTTACACTTTTTGGCTCAAATTTTGACTGATTTCCGGCCAGTTTCTTGGCATATGCTGTACACCCAAATATTCTTAGATGTTCTGCACTTGGCCTATATCCATACCATGCTTCAAATGTAGTAGAGTCACAAAGTGTTCTGTTATAACTCCTAATTTTAAGGTATACAGCAGTGGCAACTGATTCCGCCTAAAAATCATAGGATAATTTTTGATCATGGATCATGGATCTTGCCATATCAATTATTGATCTGTTAGCTTGTTCTGCTACTCCATTTTGCTGTGGGGAGTATGATCCAGTAGTCTCTTGCTTTATCCCATGAATTTTGCAGAAGTGGATGAAGAGTTCTGAGGTATATTATCTACCGTTGTCAGAGCATATTTTCTTGATTTTTTCACCAGTTTCTCTCTCAACCATGGCTTTAAACTCCCTGAGCTTAGACAGAGCTTCTTCCTTTCTCTCCATGAAGTAGACCCATGTGTATCTTGTATAATCATCAATAAAAGAGACTAAATACTTCATCCCTCCTAAGGATAGATTTTGCGTGGGTCCACACAGATCTGAGTGAGTTAGATCTAATTGTTTCTTAGCGTTCATTAACCCAGAGCTCTTGAACAGTTGTCTGGCTTGTTCCCCATATAAGCAGGCTTCACAGTGCTCCAAATTAGCTGGGGGATCAATTTTCACTCCAGAAATTAGCTGATCTTTGATCATTTTACGCAAATAATCAAAATTGATGTGTCCAAATCTCCTGTGCCAAAGCATTGGTGTTTCTTCATTTAAGTTACTTATATTGGCTTCCAGATATGATGGAATATAAGTCAACTTGTATAGATTCTGATCTTTGATGCCCAAAGCAATATGGGCACCATTTTGATCAGTGATCCTGCATCCAGAATTGTTAAAACTGAAATTGAGTCCTTCGGCTGTGGCCTTGCTTACAGAGAGTAGGTTCCTGGCTATTTCTGGTACATAGAGTACTTCTTTAAAGGTCAGTGTATGGCTTCCTTCACTGCTTCTAAGGTTTACTTGGATAGTTCATTCTCCCACTGCATCAAGTGTTCTATCATCACCCATGAAAACCTTCTAAATTGGAATTTCTTGATATTGGGTAAAAAGTTCTTTTTGGTGTGTAAAGTGTTGGGATGCTCCAGAATCAATGTACCACATCTGAGAATCCTTGTTTGTGGTCATATTTAGTGCAGATATGAATAGTTTATCTTCAGTTGTTGCAGCATTTCTGTATTCAGGCTTCTTTTGCTGATTATCTTTCTTTTTGAGACACCGGTCTGATGTGTGTCCTTTCCTTTTGCAGTAGTTGCAAAATAGGTTGCTGTTGCCTTTGTAGGGTCTTGGGTACCTCCTTTGTTGGTTATCATTGCTTATTAAAGCATTTTCTTCTTCCTTCTTATCAGCGCTTGATTTTCTTAATTCTTCACCCAGGAGCCTTCCATATATGTTATTTAAGGTCAAATCTTCAGTTCTGGGCTCTAGGGCTGATACAAGGCCCTGAAGCTTGTCTGACAGGCTATTCAGGATGGTCACTATCACATCCTCATCAGTAGTTGGTATGCCCACAGATTCCATCTCATCTACCAGCAAGGTAATTCTGTTAATTAGATTTTTCATTTCTTCTCCTGGTAGCATCTTTGTAGTAAAGAATTTTCATCTCAGATACATTTTCTTGGCAGCTGAACATGACCGGTAGGTGTCTTCTAATGCTTTCCAGGCATTCTTTGCCATTTTTACTCTTGAGCATTGAATTAGCAATTTGTCCTTGACATTAAGGCTAATGCAGTTAAAGGCACTTTGTTCTTTCTACTGGTACTTTAAGGCTTCCTCTCCCATGTTTTTAGGAGGGCATTCTTCTCCCATGACAATATCCCAAAGGCCTCTTTCTTGTAGCAGCATCTTCATCTTCACCTTCCACACTTGGTAGTTAGAGCCATCCAACTTTTCAGCAGAGGGAAAAATTCCAGTAATAGAAGTAGTAGACATTGCAGAGAGTGAGAGCTTGGGGCTCATAACCTGTTGTAAGAGTCTTGGAGATATTGGAAGTGATTGGGAGGACAAGTAGATTATATGGTTTTCACCTTAAGATTTATTGAATGTAAGAGTAGTATTTATACTTTTACCTGGTCTTGGCATTACAAACATGTAGAATAGGTTAAGGAAGGTCCCCAGAACATGTGTGCAAAGTTTGGGGCTGCTTGGACAACTTTGAGAATTTTCATATTCTGGGTACCTGGTATTTTGGTGAAAATATTCTAAGTAAATCCCAACAAGGAATTTGGTCAGTATTCTCTAGGATTTGAGGGTAATTATCTAAGTGACTAAGTTAGGTGAATATTTAGGTGGAATTACAAATTTTTACAACACCATGAAGCTGTTGAATGTATAAATGAAGAGTGGGCTAATATTCAAGAGGCTCTAAGAAGTCTAGCATGGCTTTACCTCAAGGCTGGCACACCATGGGACCATCAGGAGCTCAAGGCTAATCAGAATGTACCTCACCTGTTCCATGAGCACCATCCTTGATTCAATCAAGCAAATGGATCTTGGACCAGCAGTGGTATGCTAAGAAAATATCTCCACAATAGCTGAAACTATCAAAGGCAGAAGAAGAAGGGTACCATGACTAAAAACCATTGGCTTCCTCTATAGCTGGTCACAAGCATGGCTGAAAGCTGCAAACAAGTAGCAAAGAAGTGTCAGGTAGCCGCAAGAGTGCTAGTAAGGGAAAAAAGGCAGAAATGGATTAATAAATCCAGCATGTATCAGAGAAAAATGGAGTCCAACACAAGAAGCACTCAGTCAAAGTAGCAGTGAAGGACCTGACAGCAATAAAAACCACTGGCTTTCTCAGGAGCCTGTCTCAAGCAGGGTTGAAAGCTCAAGATGATCAGCAAATAACATCAGATTGCGGGGAGAGTGCAGGCAAGAGACAAGCAGGCAGAAACACATGCATCAGTGCAGCATTTATTGAGAAGATGTTGTACCATACAAGTGGTACTCAGTCACAGTAGCAGGGAAGGACCTGTATGTGATAAAAATATGCGGCTTTCTCAGGAGTCTCTCACAATCATGGCTGGAAGCTCCATACAAGTGGCAAAGAAATATCAGGTTGCCAGGAGAGTGCTGGCATAAAGCAAGTAGGCAAAAATGGATGCACCAATGCAATATTCATCAAGGAGAAAGTGTAGTACACTACAAGAAGCAGTTGGTTAAAGTAGCAGTAAAAGACTTGGCAGCAATAAAGGTAACGGAAAAGAGAGAAAAGTCTACTAAAGCCAGAGACAGGAAAGCATGAGAAAAAGGTTGCAGCTCCCACCAATGAACTCTGTCAGCCAAAAGCAGGCTGAATCCTATAATAGCCAAAAAAAATCATCAATAAGACACAGCTGCTCTCTCAGGAGTTAGAAGCACAGTCTATTGAGCTACACTCCAATGAGGTAGATGAGCTTGCAGAGAAAGGCAATTTGACTACCACTCCCTCCACATCCTCCATTGTAGACTGAGTGGAGATCCTACTGATAGACAAAGCAACTATGTCAAGAACTCAAAAGACTATCACAATGCCTTTGGTGGAATTTTGCAACATTAATAGGCACACCAAGAGGTTGCAGCACTTTTTCAAGAGCAGTGCTCAAGAAAACTGACTTGAATGTTGCAAGGATTTATTGTAAAGACTGGCAGATGAAGTACTTGACCTTACAGTGCCTGCTGAAGACCAGAATATATGGGAACTGGTGAATGAACAATGGCATAGATCTGGCTCTGTATTTAATTATTAGCCCTAAAGTAAGATCTATACAAAGCACTTATAGTGCCAGATAGTACCAGTGCACCAAGATGGAGCCATGCATTTTTGTGACATGTTACAAGCCACAGGAGCTAGATTCAGAGTGCCATGGGTATTAAGTACCTGATGCATGTCCTCAGTTCTTCTGTGCTCTTGCATATCCTGCACAACATTGATCCTCAAAAAAACATCAAAAAATGGATTTTCTCCTGAATCATAGGTGATACACAGGGGCTGCTTTGCATGAAGATGCAGAGCTATGTTTTACACTCTGTGGCCAAGTACAGGTTCACAAGGCCTCTCTAGCACACTATGGCCTCATTTGGCACTCATGGCTCAATGTGGCACTATCCAATGGAACAAGTCTAAGAAATAGTCCATATTACTCTATCAATGAGGGTACAGACTTAGCCTATGCCTATTCAGTCCATATTGGTAAACCCCAGACTGTAAAAGAGGCCCTAAATAGCCCTCAGACAAAGTTTTGGAGATCTGCAATGACTGAGGAATATCAGGTCCTGATGAAAAATCATACTTGGGACTTAGTCAAGTTACCAATCAACCAAAAATCAATTGGATGCAGATGGGTCTTCAAGACAAAATACAAGGCTGTAGAAGTAGTATTTATAGTTTACATGGTCTTGGCATTACAAACACGCAGAATAGGTTAAGGAAGGTCCCAAGAACATGTGTGCAAAGTTTGGGGCTGTTTGGACAACTTTGCAAATTTTCAAGTTCTGGGTACCTGGTTTTTTGGTGAAAATATTCTAAGTAAATCCCAACAAGGAATTTGGTCAGTATTCACTAGGATTTGAAGGTAATGATCTAAGTGACTAAGTTGGGGGAGTATTTAGGTGGAATTACAAATTTCTACAACACTCCCACTCATCTAAATGTTCATACTGACTAGTCCTAATTTTGACCTAAGATATTCAAACTTGTCTCTAGCTAATGGTTTGGTAAGTATGTCTGCAATCATTTCATCTGTAGAACAGTAAACTAAGCTAACTAGGTTATTCTCTATAGCTTCACATATGAAATGATGTCTGATATCTATGTGCTTAGTTCTAGCATGAAAAGTTGGATTTCTACCTAGTTGCATACATCCTTGATTATCTTGAAATAAAGTAATAGGTGTTTTTTGACATAGGCCTAAATCTGTAAAAAGCTTTCTAAACCACATTGCTTCTTTTGCAGCTTCACAGGCTGCCATGTACTCTGCCTCTGTGGTAGAAAGTGTTACGGTTGGTTGCTTTCTTGAGTTCCATGAGATTGCTACTTTACAGTCAAGAAAGGTGTGTCCTGTGGTAGAGCTTCTGTCTTCCAAATTTTGTCCCCAATCTGCATCAGAGTATCCCACAAGATCCTGTTCTGAATCCTTATAAGTGTATCTTAAGCAGTTATCAGCAGTTCCTTTTAGGTATCTAAAAATCCAGTTAACTGCTGCAATATGATCAGATTGGTAGTTCTGATTTTGCTGGCCAACAGCTCCCACTGAATATGAGATATCTGGATGTGTTCCAAGCATGATATACATCAGACTGCCAGCCATAGATTGATAAGGAAAGTCAGGGCTTTCAGATGGCGCCAAGCTCTCTTGATTTGGTTGAGTTTTGACCAAGTTAAGGTTTGTCTCCATTGGGGTAGCTACCAGTTTACAGTCTTCCATTTGGTACTTCTTTAGTATATCTTGAATATACTTGGATTGGCTTAGGGTAATAGCTTGGGTACTTCTGTCTATGGAGAACTTAATCCCTAAGTAGCAACTGAGTTCTCCTAGATTGGACATCTTGAACTATTTAGATATGCTGTATTTAGTCTCTTCCAATGTAGCTAGGTTATTGGCAGCTATAATAAGATCATCCACATATAGAGCTAATAGAACTGGATTTGCTCTATCTGGTTTATAGTATATTCTATAGTCAGCATTACTCCTTTTGAAACTCAAAGATTCCAAATAAGAATCTATCTTGCAATTCCAGGCTCTTGGTAATTGTTTGAGACCATATAGAGACTTTTTAAGCTTGCAGAGCAAATGGGGGTTATCTTGGTCAACAAACCCATCTGGCTGGTTCATATACATGTCCTCATCAAGTTCTCCATTCAAAAATGCAGCTTTTACATCCATTTGAAGAATAAAAAGCTTATATTTGGCTGCAATAGCCAATGTTAATCTGGTGGAATTAAACTTTGCTACCTGTGCAAAGGTTTCAGTATAGTCAAGTTCCTTTGTTTGAGAGTATCCTTTGGCCACAAGTCTTGCTTTGTATCTTTCAGTTGTACCATCAGCCTTGTATTTTGTCTTAAAGACCCATCTGCATCCAATTGATTTATGGTAGATTGGCAATTTGACTAAGTCCAAAGTTTGATTTTCCATCAGGGCCTGATATTCCTCAGTCATTGCAGATCTCCAAAGCTTTGTCTGAGGGCTATTTAGGGCCTCTTTTACAGTCTGGGGTTCATCAATATGGACTGAATAGGCATAGGCTAAGTTTGTACCCTCATTGATATAGTAATTTGGGCTGTTTCTTGTCCAATTGGATCTCCGGGCATTTGATACTGGAATGATCACTTCTGGGATATTCCTGGGCACTGGTTCTGGCTGATCCATGGTAGTAGAGTCCTTTGGAGTGAAAAAAATTTCATTGTTTTGCTCTGATTCAATCCTGACAATTGGTGGACTTGAGATCAGATTCTTGTCATCATCTGATATCATTTTTTGTGAAAATTTTGAATTTTCATCAAAAAACACATCCTTGGACTTAATCAGCTTCTTTGCTTTGGTATTGTAGAGTCCCTATGCTTTACTCTCATTGCAGTAACCTAGAAATATGCATTTTACACTTTTTAGCTCAAATTTTGGCTGATTTCCAGGCAGTTTACTGGCATATGCTGTACGCCCAAATATTTGTAGATTTTCTGCACTTAGTCTGTATCCATACCATGCTTCAAATGTAGTAGAATCACAAAGTATTCTGTTATAACTCCTATTTTTAAGATATACAGCAATGGCAACTGATTGCGCCCAAAAATCACTGGATAATTTTTGATCATGGATCATAGATCTTGCCATATCAATTGTTGATCTGTTAGCATGTTCTGCTACTCCATTTTGCTGTGGGGAGTATGGTACAGTAGTCTCTTGCTTTAACCCATGAATCTTGCAGAGGTGGATGAAGAGGTTAGAGGTATATTCTCCACCGTTGTCAGAGCATATTTTCTTGATTTTTTTACCAGTTTCACTCTCCACCATGGCTTTAAGCTCCCTGAGCTTAGACAGAGCTTCTTCCTTTCTCTCCATGAGGTAGGCCCATGTGTATCTTGTATAATCATCAACAAAAGTGATTAAGTACTTCATCCCACCTAAGGATAAATTTTGCATAGGTCTACACAGATCTGAGTGAATTAGATCTAGTTTTTTCTTAGTTTTGATAAACTCAGAGCTCTTGAACAGTTGCCAGGCTTGTTTCCCATATATGCAGGCTTCACAATGCTCCAAACTAGCTGGGGGATTAATTTTTACTCCAGAAATTAGCTGATCTTTGATCATTTTGCGCAAATAATCAAAATTGATGTGCCCAAATTCCCTGTGCCAATGCATTGGTGTTTCTTCATATAAGTTACTTATATTGGCTTCCACATATGATGGAATATAAGTCAACTTGTATAGATTCTGATCTCTGATACCCAGAGCAATATGGGCACCATTTTAATCAGTGATCTTGCATCCAGAATTGTCAAAGCTGAAACTGAGTCCTTCTGCAGTGGCCTTGCTTACAGATAGTAGGTTCTTGGCTACTTCTGGTACATATAGTACTTTGTTGAAAGTCAGTGTATGGCTTCCTTCACTGCTTTGTAGATTTACTTGGATAGTTCCTTCTCCCACTGCATCAAGTGTTCTATTGTAACCCATGAAAACCGTTTTAATTGGAATTTCTTGATATTGGGTAAAAAGTTCTTTTTGGTGTGTAAAGTATTGAGATGCTCCAGAGTCAGTGTACCATGTCTGAGAATTCTTTTTTGCGGTCATATTTAGTGCAGATATGAATAGTCTATCTTCAGTTGTTGCAGCATTTCCATATTCAGGCTTTTTCAGCTGACCATCTTTCTTTTTGAAGCACCAGTCTGATGTGTGTCCTTTCCTTTTGCAGTAGTTGCAAAACTTGTAGCTGTTGCCTTTTTGGGGTCTTGGGTACCTCCTTTGTGCATTATCATTACTTATTAAAGCATTTTTCTTCTTCCTTCTTATTGGCGCTTGATTTTCTTAATTCTTCATCTGGGAGCCTTCCATATATGTAATTTAAGGTTGAATCTTCAGTTCTGGACTCTAGGGCTGATACAAGGCCCTGAAACCTGTCTGTCAGGCTATTCTGGATGGTAACTATCACATCCTCATCAGTAGTTGGTACGCCCACAGATTCCAACTCATCTACCAGCAAGGTAATTCTGTTAATTAGATTTTTCATTTCTTCTCCCGGCTGCATCTTTGTAGAAAGAATTTTTGTCTCAGATACATTTTCTTAGCAGCTGAACATGACTGGTAAGTGTCTTCTAATGCCTTCCAGGCATTATTTGCCGTTTTTGCTCTTGAGCATTGAATTAGCAATTTGTCCTTGACATTAAGGCATATGCAGTTAAAGGCACTTTGTTCTTTCTTCTGGTACTTTAAGGCTTCCTCTCCCATGTTTTTAGGAGGGCATTCTTCTCTCATGACAATATCACACAGGCCTCTTTCTTGTAGCAGCATCTTCATCTTTACCTTCCACACTTGGTAGTTAGTGTTGTAAAAAAATTCGTATTTCCACCTAAATATTCACCTAACTTAGTCACTTAGATCATCACCTTCAAATCCTAGAGAATACTGACTAAATTCCTTGTCAGGATTTACTTAGAATATTTACCCAGAACATGAAAATTCTCAAAGTTGTCCAAACAGCCCCAAACTTTGCACACATGCTCTTGGGACCTTCCTTAACCTATTCTACGTGCTTGTAATGCCAAGACCAGGTAAAAGTATAAATACTACTTTTACATTCAATAAATCATTAAGTGAAAACCACATAATCTACTTGTTCTCCCAATCATTTCCAATATCTCCAAGACTCTTACAACAGGTTATGAGCCCCAAGCTGTCACTCTCTGCAATGTCTACTACTGCTATTACTGGAATTTCTCCCTCTGCTGAAAAGTTGGATGGCTCTAACTACCAAGTGTGGAAGGTGAAGATGAAGATGCTGCTACAAGAAAGAGGCCTTTGGGATATTGTCATGGGAGAAGAATGCCCTCCTAAAAATGTGGGAGAGGAAGCCTTAAAGTACCAGAAGAAAGAATAAAGTGCCTTTAACTGCATATGCCTTAATGTTAAGGACAAATTGCTAATTCAATGCTCAAGAGCAAAAACGGCAAAGAATGCCCGGAAAGCATTAGAAGACACCTACCAGTCATGTTCAGCTGCCAAGAAGATGTATCTGAGACGAAAATTCTTTACTACAAAGATGCTGCCAGGAGAAGAAATGAAAAATCTAATTAACAGAATTACCTTGCTGGTAGATGAAACGGTATCTGTGGGCATACCAGCTACTGATGAGGATTTCATAGTTACCATCCTGAATAGCCTGACAGACATGTTTCAGGGCCTTGTATCAGCCCTAGAGTCAAGAACTTAAGATTTGACCTTATATTTCATATATGGAAGGCTCCTGGATGAAGAATTAAGAAAATCAAGCGCCAATAAGAAGGAAGAAGAAAATGTTTTAATATGCAATGATAACCAACAAAGGAGGTACCCAAGACCCTGCAAAGACAACAGCAACCTGTTTTGCAACTACTGCAAAAGGAAAGGACATATATCAGACTGGTGCTTCAAAAAGAAAGATAGTCAGCAGAAAAAGCCTGAATATGGAAGTGCTGCAACAACTGAAGATAGACTATTCATATCTGCACTATGTGTGACCACAAACAAGGACTCTCAGACGTGGTAGATTGACTCTGGAGCATCTCAACACTTTACACACCAAAAAGAAACTTTTTACCCAATATCAAGAAATTCCAACTAAGAAGGTTTTCATGGGTGACAATAGAACACTTGATGCAGTGGGAGAAGGAACTATCCAAGTAAACCTACAAAGCAGTGAAGGAAGCCATACACTGACTTTCAAAGAAGTGCTCTATGTACTAGAAATAGCCAAGAACCTACTATTTGTAAGCAAGGCCACTGCAGAAGGACTCAGTTTCAGCTTTGACAATTCTGGATGCAAGATCACCAATCAAAATGGTGCCCATATTGCTTTGGGTATCAGAGATCAGAATCCAAGCAAGTTGACTTATATTCCATCATATTTGGAAGCCAATATAAGTAACTTAAATGAGGAAACACCAATGCTTTGGTACAGGAGATTTGGGTGCATCAATTTGATTATTTGCGCAAAATGATCAAAGTTCAGCTAATTTCTGGAGTAAAAATTGATCCCCCAGCTAATTTGGAGCACTGTGAAGCCTGCATATACAGGAAACAAGCCAGACAACTGTTGAAGAGCTCTGGGTTGATCAAGATTAAGAAAAAATTAAATCTAATTCACTCAGATCTTTGTGGACCTATGCAAAATTTATCCTCAGGTGGGATGAAGCATTTAATCACTTTTATTGATGATTATACAAGTTACACATGGGTCTACTTCATGGAGAGAAACAAAGAAGCTCTGTCTAAACTCAGGGAGTTTAAAGCCATGGTGGAGAGAGAAACTGGTGAAAAAATCAAGAAAATACGCTCTGACAATGGTGGAGGATATACCTCCAAACTCTTCATCCACTTCTGCAAAATTCATGGGATAAAGCAAGACACCACTGTACCATACTCCCCACAGCAAAATGGAGTAGCAGAATGTGCTAACAGATCAATAATTGATATGGCAAGATCCATGATCCATGATCAAAAATTATCCTATGATTATGGGCAGAATCAGTTGCCACTGCTGAATATCTTAAAAATAGGAGTTATAACAGAATACTTTATGATTCTACTCCATTTGAAGCATGGTATGGATGCAGACAAAGTGCAGAACATCTAAGAATGTTTGGGTGTACAGCATATGCCAAGAAACTGCCGGGAAATCAGTCAAATTTGAGCCAAAAAGTGTAAAATGCATATTTTTGGGCTACTGCAATGAGAGTAAAACATACAGACTCTAAAATACCAAAGCAACAAAGCTAAACAAGTCCAGGGATGTGTTGTTTGATGAAAATTCAAAAATTTCACCAAAAATGACATCAGATGATGACAAAAATCTGATCTCAAGTCCACCAATTGTCAGGATTGAATCAGAGCAAAACAATGAAAATTTTTTCACTCCAGAGGACTTTACAACTGTGGTTCAGCCAGAATCAGTGCCCAGGAATATCCCAGAAGTGATCATTCCAGTATCAAATGCCTGGAGATCTA
The DNA here is from genome assembly GCA_002104905.1 of Basidiobolus meristosporus CBS 931.73. Classification (NCBI taxonomy): domain Eukaryota; kingdom Fungi; phylum Basidiobolomycota; class Basidiobolomycetes; order Basidiobolales; family Basidiobolaceae; genus Basidiobolus; species Basidiobolus meristosporus. Next base: position 19,720 of record MCFE01000946.1, read on the forward strand.
ATTGGACAAGAAATAGCCCAAATTACTATATCAATGAGGGTACAAACTTAGCCTATGCCTATTCAGTCCATATTGATGAGCCCCAGACTGTAAAAAGGCCCTAAAAAGCCCCCAGACAAAGTTTTGGAGATCTGCAATGACTGAGGAATATCAGGCCCTGATGAAAATCAAACTTGGGACTTGGTCAAATTACCAATCAACCAAAAATCAATTGGATGCAGATGGGTCTTCAAGACAAAATACAAGGCTGGTGGTACAATTGAAAGATACAAAGCAAGACTTGTAGCCAAAGGATACTCTCAAACAAAAGGACTTGACTATACTGAGACCTTTGCATTGGTAGCCAAGTTTAATTCCATCAGATTAATATTGGCTATTTCAGCCAAATATAAGTTTTTTATTCATCAAGTGGATGTAAAACTGCATTTTTGAATGGAGAACTTGATGAGGATGTGTATATGGACCAGCCTGATGGGCTTGTTGACCAAGATAACCCCCTTTTGGTCTGCAAGCTTAAAAATTCACTCTATGGTCTTAAACAATCACTGAGAGCCTGGAATTGCAAGATAAATTCTTATTTGGAATCTTTGAGTTTCAGAAGGAGTAATGCTGACTATAGTATATACTCTATGCAAGATAGAGCAAATCCAATTTTATTAGCTCTATATGTGGATGATCTTATTATAGCTGTCAATAACCTAGCAACATAGGAAGAGACAAAATCCAGCCTATCTAAGGAGTTCAAGATGTCCAATCTAGGAGAACTCAGTTACTACTTAGGGATTAAGTTCTCCATAGACAGAAGTACCCAGACTATTACCCTAAGCCAATCCAAGTATATACTGTTGTAAGAGTCTTGGAGATATTGGAAGTGATTTGGAGAACAAGTAGATTATGTGGTTTTCACTTAATGATTTATTGAATGTAAAAGTAGTATTTATACTTTTACATGGTCTTGGCATTGCAAACACGTAGAATAGGTTAAGGAAGGTCCCAAGAACATGTGTGCAAAGTTTGGGGCTGTTTGGACAACTTTGAGAATTTTCATGTTCTGGGTACCTGGTATTTTGGTGAAAATATTCTAAGTAAATCCCGACAAGGAATTTGGTCAGTATTCTCTAGGATTTGAAGGTGATGATCTGAGTGACTAAGTTAGGTGAATATTTAGGTGGAAAATACGAATTTTTACAACACTCCCACTCAGCTAAATGTTCATACTGACTAGTCCTAATTTTGACCTAAGATATTCAAACTTGTCTCTAGCTAATGGTTTGGTAAATATGTCTGCAATCATTTCATCTGTAGGACAGTAAACTAAGCTAACTAAGTTATTCTCTATAGCTTCACGTATGAAATGATGTCTAATATCTATGTGCTTGGTTCTAGCATGAAAAGTTGGATTTCTACCTAATTGTATACATCCTTGATTATCTTGAAATAAAGTAATAGGCGTTTTTTGACATAGGCCTAAATCTGTAAAGAGCTTTCTTAACCACATTGCTTCTTTTGTAGCTTCACAGGCTGCCATATACTCTGCCTCTGTAGTAGAAAGTGCTACGGTTGGTTGCTTTCTGGAATTCCATGAAATGGCTCCTTTACAGTAGAGAAAGGTGTATCCTGTGGTGGATCTTCTGTCTTCTAAATTTTGTCCCCAATCAGCATCAGAGTATCCCACAAGATCCTGTTCTGAATCCTTATAAGTGTATCTTAAGCAGATATCAGCAGTTCCTTTTAGGTATCTAAAAATCCGCTTAACTGCTGCAATATGATCAGATCCATAATTCTGATTATGTTGGCTGACAACTCCCACTGAATATGAGATATCTGGACGTGTTCCAAGCATGATATAGATCAGTTTCAGATGGCACCAAGCTCTCTTGATTTGGTTGAGTTTTGACCAAGTTAAGGTTTGTCTCCATTGGGGTAGCTGCCGGTTTACAGTCTTCCATTTTGTACTTCTTTAGTATATCTTGAATATACTTGGATTGGCTTAGGGTAATAGTCTGGGTACTTCTGTCTATGGAGAACTTAATCCCTAAGTAGTAACTAAGTTCTCCTAGATCGGACATCTTGAACTCCTTAGATAGGCTGGATTTAGTCTCTTCCAATGTTTCTAGGTTATTGGCGGCTATAATAAGATCATCCACATATAGAGCTAATAGAACTGGATTTGCTCTATCTGGCTTATAGTATATACTATAGTCAGCATTACTCCTTTTGAAACTCAAAGATTCCAAATAAGAATCTATCTTGCAATTCCAGGCTCTCGGTGATTGTTTGAGACCATATAGTGACTTTTTAAGCTTGCAGACCAAATGGGGGTTATCTTGGTCAACAAACCCATCAGGCTGGTCCATATACACGTCCTCATCAAGTTCTCCATTCAAAAATGCAGTTTTTACATCCATTTGATGAATAAAAACTTATATTTGGCTGCAATAGCCAATATTAATCTGATGAATTAAACTTGGCTACCGGTGCAAAGGTCTCAGTATAGTCAAGTCCTTTTGTTTGAGAGTATCCTTTGGCTACAAGTCTTGCTTTGTATCTTTCAATTGTACCATCAGCCTTGTATTTTGTCTTAAAGACCCATCTGCATCCAATTGATTTTCGGTTGATTGGTAATTTGACTAAGTCCCAAGTTTGATTTTCCATCAGGGCCTGATATTCCTCAGTCATTGCAGATCTCCAAAACTTTGTCTGAGGGCTATTTAGGGCCTCTTTTACAGTCTGGGGTTCATCAACATGGACTGAATAGGCATAGGCTAAGTTTGTACCCTCATTGATATAGTAATTTGGGCTATTTCTTGTCCGATTGGATCTCCGGGCATTTGATACTGGAATGATCACTTCTGGGATATTCCTGGGCACTGATTCTGGCTGAACCACGGTTGTAGAGTCCTCTGGAGTGAAAAAATTTTCATTGTTTTGCTCTGATTCAATCCTGACAATTGGTGGACTTGAGATCAAATTTTCGTCATCATCTGATGTCATTTTTTGTGAAAATTTTGAATTTTCATCAAACAACACATCCCTGGACTTGATCAGCTTCTTTGCTTTGGTATTGTAGAGTCTGTATGCCTTACTCTCATTGCAGTAGCCCAAAAATATGCATTTTACACTTTTTGGCTCAAATTTTGACTGATTTCCGGCCAGTTTTTTGGCATATGCTGTACACCCAAATATTCTTAGATGTTCTGCACTTGGTCTGTATCCATACCATGCTTCAAATGGAGTAGAATCACAAAGTATTCTGTTATAACTCCTATTTTTAAGATATACAGCAGTGGCAACTGATTCCGCCCAAAAATCATAGGATAATTTTTGATCATGGATCATAGATCTTGCCATATCAATTATTGATCTGTTAGCTCGTTCTGCTACTCCATTTTGCTGTGGGGAGTATGGTACAGTAGTCTCTTGCTTTATCCCATGAATTTTGCAGAAGTGGATGAAGAGTTTTGAGGTATATTCTCCACCATTGTCAGAGCGTATTTTCTTGATTTTTTCACCAGTTTCTCTCTCCACCATGGCTTTAAACTCCCTGAGCTTAGACAGAGCTTCTTCCTTTCTCTCCATGAAGTAGACCCATGTGTATCTTGTATAATCATCAATAAAAGTGATTAAATACTTCATCCCGCCTAAGGATAAATTTTGCATAGGTCCACACAGATCTGAGTGAATTAGATCTAATTTTTTCTTAGTTTTGATTAACCCAGAGCTCTTGAACGGTTGTCTGGCTTGTTTCCCATATATGCAGGCTTCACAGTGCTCCAAATTAGCTGGGGGATCAATTTTCACTCCAGAAATTAGCTGATCTTTGATCATTTTACGCAAATAATCAAAATTGATGTGTCCAAATCTCCTGTGCCAAAGCATTGGTGTTTCTTCATTTAAGTTACTTATATTGGCTTCCAGATATGATGGAATATAAGTCAACTTGTATAGGTTCTGATCTCTGATGCCCGAAGCAATATGGGCACCATTTTGATCAGTGATCCTGCATCCAGAATTGTCAAAACTGAAACTGAGTCCTTCTGCTGTGGCCTTGCTTACAGAGAGTAGGTTCTTGGCTATTTCTGGTACATAGAGTACTTCTTTAAAGGTCAGTGTATGGCTTCCTTCACTGCTTCTAAGGTTTACTTGGATAGTTCCTTCTCCCACTGCATCAAGTGTTCTATCGTCACCCATGAAAACCTTCTTAATTGGAATTTCTTGATATTGGGTAAAAAGTTCTTTTTGGTGTGTAAAGTGTTGAGAAGCTCCAGAGTCAATATACCACGTCTGAGAATCCTTGTTTGTGGTCATATTTAGTGCAGATATGAATAGTCTATCTTCAGTTGTTGCAGCATTTCCATATTCAGGCTTCTTTTGCTGATAATCTCTCTTTTTGAAACACCGGTCTGATGTGTGTCCTTTCCTTTTGCAGTAGTTGCAAAATAGGTTGCTGTTGCCTTTGTAGGGTCTTGGGTACCTCCTTTGTTGGTTATCATTGCTTATTAAAGCATTTTCTTCTTCCTTCTTATTGGCGCTTGATTTTCTTAATTCTTCATCCAGGAGCCTTCCATATACGTAATTTAAGGTCAAATCTTCAGTTCTGGACTCTAGGGCTGATACAAGGCCCTGAAACTCGTCTGTCAGGCTATTCAGGATGGTAACTATCACATCCTCATCAGTAGTTGGTACGCCCACAGATTCCATCTCATCTACCAGCAGGGTAATTCTGTTAATTAGATTTTTCATTTCTTCTCCTGGCAGCATCTTTGTAGTAAAGAATTTTCTTCTCAGATACATTTTCTTGGCAGCTGAACATGACTGGTAGGTGTCTTCTAATGCTCTTCCAGGCATTCTTTGCCGTTTTTTGCTCTTGAGCATTGAATTAGCAATTTGTCCTTGACATTAAGGCAAATGC
>MCFE01000947.1:0-24541 GCA_002104905.1 Basidiobolus meristosporus CBS 931.73
CTTTGCAAACTGTACGGTGCATGAAGCAGCTGGATCCGAATCATCTCAGTTAAACCTGCCATGACCAAAATCCGGTTGATTGGGCCACGCTTTTTAGGGATTGACAACCCTCTTGTTGACAAATATGGGACTCGTGATTGCAAAGCAGCACGACTATACCCCTTTAGCCCCTAAAGTGTAAAGAAGACTTGGCTTGATAAGCAGGTTACAAAAACGTTGGAGATCAGTCAGGTATGACTGTAGATCAACTCCTTGAATATATATATGACTGTGGATCAACTCCACAGCGGAGTTCTGGAATTCAATCAATCCAATAGCCTCTTAACCAATCAGCCCGCGTAAAAACCAAGCCCGATTGTTTGCATCAAGTTCATACTCATGTTTCAAACCCTTCTTTCAAGGCTGAGTTTTCTCCACCAAAAATGTTGAACAAATTCACACTAGACCAGTGTCGATCAACGAAGATTTCTCCACATTGTTCTACTAGCAGAAACTGAAAACACGTTCTTGAATAGCCCCATTTCGGGATTCGTCATGCCAAGATCAGTGTTGCCAGTAAAGCGATCGGGTAGGAATTTCTCCAGGTCTGGAAAATAGGACTTCTTGTTGTGTAACGGGAAGATGTTAATGGTGAGCTGAGAACGTTCTGGGACATAGTAACCAGCAAGCATCGTGCCGCTACGTGCAGTTCGAAGATTAAGAGGTACACTGGGGGATTGGCGCATGGCCTCAGACAGTACAGCATGTGTGTACTTGAGTTTGTTCATTTCTTCGTAATACGCTCAATAAAGAATCTATCCGAGATATCTCCGAAAACTGACTCGAGCTCCGCAAAAAGATTCCTCTCCACTTGACAGGACTAGTTGCCCGAGATGTGATGAGAATCGGCGGTTATCAGAACGTCAGTGTGCCTGTGTTGCCGAGGATTCATACAATCGAGGGACCAACTTCAGGGTAAGTGAACGGGCCTCTGGAGAGCGGTTAATGACTACATGCTGAGTTTCTTTGGTATGTAGCACACTTGGAATCCAATCATTCACCGTACCACTTTCACAATAATTATGGGACACGGACTTCAGGACAGAAAACTTTAGAAAAAGCAATATCGAAGTGGAATGGGGTCGTCAAGATTTTCCCATCCTCATCCTCCAGGAAACTAATGATATGGATTTCAAGACCTTGTGTGAGCAAGAATACAGAGTTGCCTGTGATCACATAGTCGAGGTACGGTCATCACTGATCCGCATATGCATGGGATGGTGATGCTTACCAATTCAACAGCTGCAAGAAATCTTGAGTGCCCTACGAGGATTGAGAACTTCAGATGCTGAAGTGGTGACCGGTAACAAGGGGAAGATCACTGTACTTTGCTGTTTGTTTGCTTCGCTTCTCTTGCTTGATTTACTCAATGCGAATTATTCCATACCACAAGAGGGTCGGTCAGGAAAAATGAAAACCATCCACCCAATTTGCCTATTGTCGGGGTCCAGTTTCGGGAGATCAAGTTCTCCAAGAAACGATCATAGCTCTGTAGGAACCGAGACTCACCGACCTAATCGCTGAACGCTAGCTCTCTGGTTGACCGCATCCTCCTGACTCACGCTCACAAGTAGCCCAGCCTTCGTCCTCAAACACCGTAGGTTTCAACCCGCCAATCTCCAAGGCAAACAAGGGGAGGCTATTGGGAAAAGTGCTCTCGGTACGTTCCCATTCCTCCTCAACTTGTTTGTGTCTTAGCAAATTCCCAGCCCAGGTTTTTCTGGGTGGGTACTTCTCTATGATCCAGGGACTGGTAACACCTTCGAACCTTCTCGAGTGCACTTTCAGTCTCTTCCCGTCGCATCTGCCGAAACGTAGAGTTGAACTTCACCAGGGATTTGAAGAGTATGTATAGTCGCATTATCACTAGCTTATTCCAAGGGCCTTGTGATTGCAGTGTGGAACCATGAGATCAGTTTTTAAGTCTTGCTACTATGCGGCATCTCTTTCGCCCTTTCTCTTCCACACCTGTGCTTAATGGTTAGGTAACCCAGAGTTCTCCTGATCAGGCCCTTTAGTCAACCATGGATGTGTAGTACAGATGATGTTGCCAATTATTGGAATTGCGACATATTTGGAATCTTCACTGCAATTACTGGTGCTTGGATGGAATGGAATATGCTAAAATAGATCTAATAAAAGATTCTGCCTCTAATATCAAAATGATCTGATTTATATACCTCAAGATTCTACATAGCGTATTGCTCAATTATGAGCTACTTAGCATTCAGTGTATAAGACACTTGAAAATCTTAGAATTTGTGAAGGCCTGGATGTTAGGAAGATTACTCAAACTTGTACAAAACCCACCACATTTAGCACACCACTTCTTGGGATTTTTCTCAAAACATCCTTGTCATTAGCTTTGCAAAGCTCTTCTGAAAGCAGAAATACTTTATTACAATAAAGCAACATGTATATATGATGCAGCATTTCTTGCACCCAAAGTCATTACTATTACTGCCTAGAATCTGATAACAATATAAGCAATTGAGATCTATGGTTGATCGATATGAACGATTGTCCAACATTGGGTCAAAAATGGCCAAAAATCAACAAACCAATGCATATAATTATGTATGTGGAGAGCGAGTAAACAGCAGGCTGCAGCGAGGGTAACAAACCCTGAGAATAGTATTGGAGGAATGTACTCCATTTTACCGCCCCCAGCTGTACCCTTCAAAGCTGTGGCGATGGGTGTCCCTACTAGATTGCCGACTATTGTGGTAGCAAATACAAGACCTAGCGCATTTCCGAGCCGTTGAACACCTGAAAACCCTGTGAGTAGAGCTTCTCATTCTAGCATAGGCAAAGACTTACCAGTAATCTGCGCAGTCACTACGAAAAAGCCATACGCAAGAACAAAAATACACATAAGAGCATAGTTATGAGCAAACAACCATAGCAACAGAATCGATATGCCTGCGAGGGAGGTACAACTGGTGATAGTGGCTGTATTCCCCAGTTTGTCAGCAACAAAGCCAAATATAATCCGGCCTACTGCATTTGCACCACTCATTAAGCACCGGAGCCAAATCCGGCATAAGTGCAGTATTCTAGCAATGGAGTTAGTTTTGTGCTCATACATCGATACTGTAAACACTCACCTGGAGTTAGGAAAAACGGGATAACATAGGCGAAGTATTCGAAAAAGGCGGTGGTAAGCAAAATAACAAATCTCTTATCCTGAAGTGCGGAGAAATCTAGCTGGAACGGTCGCTTAGGTCTCTCAACACGTCCCTTGAGAAGAAATGCTGCGATAATTAGGAAAATAAATGCATGGATCGCAGAAATATTCCTAACGGTAGTAAAATTGCGCCTAACCCAACAAGCTTCCTTTGATTGGGCCCAGTAGTACGATCAGTGCGGTACCAACAGTACCCACCAACGCCAGGACAGAAATCGAGACGCTCTCTTTGAAAACCTCGCGATAGTAGTAATCTTCGTGAAGTTGTACCCAAATATCACCCATTGGCACAGGAAGGATCCTGTCACAACAAACCACCTTGAATTGGGTTAGTAAATTGCCGGCCGTTCAGTGTGCTGATATGTCCATGCCCGTAGCCCTTTGGTAGCGAGGTGCTCATCTCAAGGGATTTTTCTGTATTAACCGGATTTGCTGACATTCTCAGGGAGATGGGGAAAATCGCACTGTAGATGGATCTTATTTATTCCTAGCCGTGCGGATTTATAATTCAACCGACGGGATTTAACCTTTTGGCACGATCCCCATAAGCATATCCGCACATAAGGTTAAGTATACCCTGTGATACAGAAATCTTGTAAAAACCGGTTGGATTCCATATAAAACCGCTTGACTCCGTCCAATTAATTATGAGCTTAACCAACCACCTGGCTGATGCTAACCTAAACTATTCATAACTAAGCAACCATATAGATAGCATAATCAGGAATATAAGCATCTAGCTATGTCTATTCCCTATACGTGGCCTCTTCTGTGCTTGTACCTGGACATTTGGATATGTTGTAAAAATTTGGAATCCCACCTAAATATTCACCTAACTTAGTCACTTGGATCATTACCTACAAATCTTAGAGAATACTGACCAAATTCCCTGTTGGTATTTACTTAGAATATTTTCACCAAAACATCAGGTACCCAGAGCACGAAAATTACAGAAGTTGCCCAAACAGCCCCAAACTTTGCTTACATGTTCTTGGGACCTTCCCGAATATGCTTTGCCAAGACCATGTAAAAGTATAAATACTACTTTTACATTCAATAAATCATTAAGTGAAAACCACAAAATCTACTTGTTCTCCCAATCACTTCCAATATTTCCAAGACTTGTACAACTGGATAATGTGCCCCCATAGATTTCTGCCACTGGGACAAAAGCTTAAGTCTTTTCATAGATCTTTCATATGTAATTCATGATATATATTTTTCCCAATTATACTGTAGTTTATATATATATTGAACTGTAAGGAATCTCTACTGCACAAACCTAGATGATTTATTATGAAAAGACAAGTAATCAATGTGCTTTAAATCTGACCATATAGTACTCCACACTAAATTGCAATCAACTTATAGTCACACAACTGGCTAATGGAAGTTATCGTTAGTTAATATCACTTGAGGAAAGCCATCCACAGTTTAGAAGAATCCTGTGAGTAATGAGGTGCCAATGTGCTATAAAATGTGGCAATTAACCTGTGATACTCAATCTACTCTTTAGCACTAATTGCTTCCAAGGTTAAAGCAGGTTTCCAGCATATAATGATAGATTTAGTAACTGATCTTACTTTTGTTGTTTCTACACATTTGCAGCTGCAATCAGTATCTCAGGCAAATGCTGTGTACTCCAGTAAGGTTGACTCTGGGTTGACATTTATATATTTTCATGAGTTTCCTGTGAGACATGGAATCCTTACTTCTTCAGATTTTTATATCATTGATCAACCAGCACCAGGTGTGCACCTTGAGCCATTCCAACACAACCATACCCATTAGTTTCAATGCCCCAAATATATATAGCTGATACAGTTCCAGACTGCATAGGCTGTTACAAGTTGCAAGAGTCATACAGATATTGGAGTTAGTTAGATGACCAAATAGATTACCTGGCTTTCACTCAATGCTTTACTGAATGGCAAAGCTGCATTGATACTTATCCAGGATTATGGCAATCAGTCACATTCAATGTGCTTAGAAAGATTGTATCAGTATCTGTACAGAGCTGGAGCACATTGGCCTAACTTGTTAAGCTATACACTCTGATAACATGACTTTTGAGCAGATATATTGAAAGCAAATTGTATTGTGAGTTTGGTTACTACCCCTATGTACTCCTATGACTTGGTCACTTTTGTGTGCAAGTCTCAGAGTATTTGTCTAAGTACTTTGCTCAGATTTACCTGGAATGCTTCACCAAACATCAACTATGGAGGACATCATATAGTGAAAGGTTGTCCAGACACCTCCAAGCTCAACATATGTACTCTTGCAACTTTGCCAAGAATATTTAAGTGCTTGTATCATAAGGACTAGTATGAATATAACAATGACATGTTGTAAGAGTCTTGGAGATATTGTAAGTGATTTGGGAGAACAAGTAGATTATGTGGTTTTCACTTAATGATTTATTGAATGTAAAAGTAACATTTATACTTTTACCTGGTCTTGGCATAACAAACATGTAGAATAGGTTAAGTAAAGGTCCCAAGAGCATGTGTGCAAAGTTTGAGGCTGTTTGGACAACTTTAAGAATTATCATGTTCTGGGTATCTGGTATTTTGGTGAAAATATTCTAAGTAAATCCCAACAAGGAATTTGGTCAGTATTCTCTAGGATTTGCAGGTGATGATCTAAGTGACCAAGTTAGGTGAATATTTAGGTGGAAATACATATTTTTTACAACACTTCCACTCAGCTAAATGTTCATACTGACTAGTCGTAACTTTGACCTAAGATATTCAAACTTATCTCTAGCTAATTATTTGGTAAATATGTCTGCAATCATTTCATCTGTAGTACAGTAAACTAAGCTAACCAAGTTATTCTATATAGCATCATGTATGCAACATGATGTCTAATATCAGTGTGCTTGGTTCTAGCATGAAAAGTTGGATTTCTACCTAATTGTATACATCCTTGATTATCTTGCAATAAAGTAATAGGTGTTTTTTGACATAGGCTTAAATCTGTAAAACGCTTTCTTAACCACATTACTTTTTTTGTAGCTTCACAGGCTGCCATGTACTCTGCCTCTATGGTAGAAAGTGCTATGGTTGGTTGCTTTCTTGAATTCCATGAAGTGGCTCCTTTACAGTAAAGAAACAAGTATCCTGTGGTGGATCTTCTGTCTTCCAAATTTTGTCCCCAATCTGCATCAGAGTATCCCACAAGATCTTGTTCTGAATCCTTGTAAGTGTATCTTAAGCAGATATCAGCAGTTCCTTTTAGGTATCTAAAAATCTGCTTAACTGCTGCAATATGATCAGATCCATAGTTCTGATTATATTGGCTGACAACTCCCACTGAATATGAGATATCTGGACATGTTCCAGGCATGTTATACATCAGATTGCCAACCATAGACTGATGAGGAAAGTCAGGGCTTTCAGATGGCACCAAGCTCTCTTGATTTGGTTGAGTTTTGACCAAGTTGAGGTTTGTCTCCATTGGGGTAGCTGCTGGTTTACAGTCTTCCATTTTCTACTTCTTTAGTATATCTTGAATATACTTGGATTGGCTTAGGGTAATAGTCTGGGTACTTCTGTCTATGGAGAACTTAATCTCTAAGTACTAACCAAGTTCTCCTAGATTGGACATCTTGAACTCCTTAGATAGGCTGGATTTAGTCTCTTCCAATGTTTCTAGGTTACTGGTGGCTAAAATAAGATCATCCACATATAGAGCTAATAGAACTGGATTTGCTCTATCTGGTTCATAGTATATACTATAGTTGGCATTACTCCTTTTGAAACTCAAAGATTCCAAATAAGAATCTATCATGCAATTCCAGGCTCTTGGTGATTGTTTGAGACCATATAGTGACTTTTTAAGTTTGCAGACCAAATGGGGGTTATCTTGGTCAACAAACCCATCAGGCTGGTCCATATACATGTCCTCATCAAGTTCTCCATTCAAAAATGCGGTTTTTACATCCATTTGATGAATAAAATACTTATATTTGGCTGCAATAGCCAATATTAATCTGATGGAATTAAACTTGGCTACTGGTGCAAAGGTCTCAGTATAGTCAAGTCCTTTTGTTTGAGAGTATCCTTTGGCCAAAAGTCTTGCTTTGTATCTTTGAATTGTACCATCAGCTTTGTATTTTTGTCTTGAAGACCCATCTGCATGCAATTAATTTTTGGTTGATTGGTAATTTGACTAAGTCCCAAGTTTGATTTTCCATTAGGGCCTGAAATTCCTCAGTCATTGCAGATCTCTAAAACTTTGCCTGAGAGCTATTTAGCGCCTCTTTTACAGTCTTGGGTTCATCAATATGAACTGAATAGGCATAGGCTAAGTTTGTACCCTCATTGATATAGTAATTTGAGCTATTTCTTGTCAAATTGGATCTCCAGGCATTTGATACATAAATGATCACTTCTGGGATATTCCTGGGCACTCATTCTGGCTGAACCACGGCTGTAGAGTCCTCTGGAGTGAAAAAGCTTACATTATTTTGATCTGATTTAATCCCAACAATTAGTGGACTTGAGATTAGATTTTTGTCATCATCTGATGTCATTTTTTGTGAAAATTTTGAATTTTCATCAAACAACGCATCCCTGGACTTGATTAGCTTCTTTGCTTTGGTATTGTAGAGTTTGTTTGCTTTACTCTCATTGCAGTAGCCCAAAAATATGCATTTACACTTTTGGGCTCAAGTTTTGGCTGATTTCCAGGCAGTTTCTTGGCATATGCTGTACACCCATATATTCTTAGATGTTCTGCACTTGGTCTGTATCCATACCATGCTTCATATGGAGTAGAGCCACAAATCATTCTGTTATCACTCCTATTTTTAAGGTATACAGCTGTAGCAATTGATTCTGCCCAAAAATCATACAATAATTTTTGATCATGGATCATAGATCTTGCCATATCAGTTATTGATCTGCTTGCTTGTTCTGCTACTCCATTTTGCTGTTGGGAGTATGGTACAGTAGTCTCTTGCTTTATCCCATGAATTTTCCAGAAGTAGATGAAGAGTTATGAGGTATATTCTCCACCATTGTCAGAGCGTATTTTCTTAATTTTTTTCACCAGTTTCTCTCTCCACCATGGCTTTAAGCTCCCTGAACTTAGACAGAGCTTCTTCCTTTCTCTCCATGAAGTAGACCCATGTGTATCTTGTGTAATCATCAATAAAAGTGATTAAATACTTCATCCCACCTAAGGATAAACTTTGCATAGGTCCACTAAGATCTGAGTGAATTAGAACTAATATTTTCTTAGTATTGATTAACCCGGAGCTTTTGAACAGTTGTCTAGCTTGTTTCCCATATATGCAGGCTTCACAATGCTCCAAACTAGCTGGGGGATCAATTTTTACTCCAGAAATTAGCTGATCTTTGATCATTTTGTGCAAATAATCAAAATTGATGTGCCCAAATCTCCTGTGCCAAAGCATTGGTGTTTCTTAATTTAAGTTACTTATATGGGCTTCCCAATATGATGGAATATAAGTCAACTTGTAAAGGTTTTGATCTCTGATACCCAAAGCAATATGGGCACCATTTTGATCAGCAATCTTGCATCCAGGATTGTCAAAGCTGAAACTGAGTCCTTCTGCAGTGGCCTTGCTCACAGATAGTAGGTTCTTGGCTATTTCTGGTACATAGAGTACTTCTTTAAAGGTCAGTGTATGGCTTCCTTCACTGCTTCTAAGGTTTACTTGGCTGTTTCCTTCTCCCACTGCATCAAGTGTTCTATTGTCACCCATGAAAACCTTCTTAATTGGAATCTCTTGATATTGGGTAAAAAGTTTTTTTTGGTGTGTAAAGTGTTGAGATGCTCCGGAGTCAATATACCACATCTGAGAATCCTTGTTTGAGATCATATTTGAGTGCTGATATGAATAGTCTATCTTCAGTTGTTGCAGCATTTCAATACTCAGGCTTCTTTTGCTGATTATCTTTCTTTATGAGACACCGGTCTGATGTGTGTCCTTTCCTTTTGCAGTAGTTACATAACAGGTTTGCTGTTGTCTTTGTAGGGTCTTGGGTACCTCCCTGGTTGGTTATCATTGCTTATTAAAGCATTCTCTTCTTCCTTCTTATTGGCACTTGATTTTCTTAATTCTTCATCCAGGAGCCTTCCATAGTACATAATTAAGGGTCAAATCTTCAGTTCTGGACTCTAGGGATGATTCAAGGCCCTGAAACCTGTCTGTCAGGCTATTCAGGATTGTAACTATCACATCCTCATCAGTAGTTGGTATGCTCACAGATTCCATTTCGTCTACCAGCAGGGTAATTCTGTTAATACAGATTTTCATTTCTTCTCCTGGCAGCATCTTTAGTAGTGAAAGAATTTTTGTCTCAGATACATTTTCTTAGCAGCTGAACATGACTGGTAGGTGTCTTCTAATGCCTTCCAGGCATTATTTGCTGTTTTTGCTCTTGAGCATTGAATTAGCAATTTGTCCTTATCATTAAGGCAAATGCAGTTAAAGGCACTTTGTTCTTTCTTCTGGTACTTTAAGGCTGCCTCTCCTATGCTTTTGGAGGGCATTCTTCTCCCATGACAATATCCCAAAGGCCTCTTTCTTGTAGCACCATCTTCAACTTCACCTTCCACACCTTGGTAGTTAGATCCATCCAACTTTACAGCAGAGGGAAAAATTCCAGTAATGGCAGTAGTAGACATTGCAGAGAGTGACAGCTTGTGGCTCATAAACCGGTTGTAAGAGTCTTGGAGTATATGGCAGTGATTAGGGAGAACCAGTAGATTATGTGGCTTTTACTTAATGATTTATTAAATGTAAAAGTAGTATTTATACTTTGACGTGATATTGGCATCACAAGCATGTAGAATAGGCTTAAAAAGGTCCCACAATTATGTATGCAAAGTTTGGGGCTGGTTGGATCACTTTGAGAATTTTCATGTTCTGGGTACCTGGTATTTTGGTGAGAATATTCCAAGTAAATCCCAACAAGGAACTTGGTTAGTATTCTCTAGGATTTGAATTTAATATTCTAAGTGGCTAGGTTAGGTGCATATTTAGGTGGAATTACAAAGTTTTACAACACTCCCACCCAACTAAATGTTCATACAGACTAGTGCTAATTTGACCCAGCATATTCAAACTTCTCTCTAGCAAATGGATTGGTAAATATGTCTGCAATCATAGTGTCTGTAGGACAGCAAACTAAGCTAACCAAGTTATTCTCTATAGCTTCACATATGAAATGATGTCTAATATCTATGTGCTTAGTTCTAGCATGAAAAGTCAGATTTCTACCTTACTGTATACATCCTTGATTATCTTGAAATAAAGTAATAGACTTTTTTTGACATAGGCCTAAGTCTGTAAAAAGCTTTCTTAACCTCATTGTTTTGTTTGTAGCTTCACAGGCTCCCATATACTCTGCCTCTGTGGTAGAAAGTACTATGTGTGGTTGCTTTCTTGAATTCCATGAAACTGCTCCTTTACAGTAAAGAAAGGTGTATTCTGTGGTGGATCTTCTGTCTTCCAAATTTTGTCCCCAATTAGCATCAGAATATCCCACAAAATCATGTTCTGAATCCTTATAAGTTTATCTTAAGTAGACATAAGCAGCTCCTTTTAGATATCTCAAAATCCGCTTAACCGCTGCAATATGATCAGATCCATAGTTCTGATTATGTTAGCTGACAACTCCCACTGAATATGAGATATCTGGACATGTTCCAAGCATGGTATACATCAGACTGCTGACCATAGATTGATAAGGAAAGTCAGGGCTTTCAGATGGCACCAAGCTCTCTTGATTTGGTTGAATTTTGTCCAAGTTAAGGTTTGTCTCCATTGGGGTTGCTGCCAGTTTACAGTTTTCCATTTGGTATTTCTTTAGTATATCTTGAATATACTTAGATTGGCTTAGGATGGTAGTCTGGGTACTTCTGTCTATGGAGAACTTAATCCCTAAGTAGTAACTAAGTTCTCCTAGATTGGACATCTTGAACTCCTTGGATAGGCTGGATTTAGTCTCTGCTAATGTTGCCAGGTTATTGGTGGCTATAATAAGATCATCCACATACAGAGCTAATAGAACTGGATTTGTTCTTTCTGGCTTGAAGTGTATACTATAGTCAGCATAACTCCTTTTGAAACTCAAAGATTCCAAATAAGAATCTATCTTGCAATTCCAGGGCCTTGATGATTGTTTGAGACTGTATAGAGACTTTTTAAGCTTGCAGACCAAATGGTGGCTACCTTGGTCAACAAGTCCATCAGGCTGGTCCATAAATATGTCCTCATAAAGCTCTTCATTCAGAAATACAGTTTTTACATCCACTTAATGAATAAAAAACTTTTATTTGGCTGCAGTAACCAATATTAATCTGATGGAATTAAACTTGGCTGCCTGCTGTATTGAAGAGAGAAGTGTAATAAAACTCTTGAATGAGTTAGCTGAGCCTAAGTGACGCTAAGTGCAGAATCTTAGAATTGTCAAGGGTGACAGAAATATTAGCAGAGAAGTTCTGGTCTAATATTGGTTTTGTAATTAGTTGACTTGGGCTATAGAGGCGACAGAGTTGATTTGCTATACAGGCTAGACTTGGTGTTCTTGGGAATGCTAGATATGCTAAGCTTGGGTGGAAACTAGAACAGAATTGTTGAATTCTTAATTTTGCTGAGGCTCAATCTTAACTTTATTGAGACACACACTAGACCAAAAGCTCCAGTAATCTGTATTTATATTTTTCTGATCAAGTTGAATTAGTAAGCACCAAGAGGCTGGACTAATTGAAATCTGTCGGGGTGCTGATTGGTGCATAAGATAAATGAAAAATTGCATCATTATTCAGCTGATGTCTTGTCAACTACTTAGTGGTTGGATAGATCTCAGATGACTAATCCTTTGGATAGGCTTAGCAGATCAGTTGAGGATGTAATGACCACTTGAAATTGATCAGGTGTGACAGCTAAAAATAGATTCTGAGAAGCAATAAAATAAACCATAACAGGGATTAGTTATGTTTTGGTTAGGGAAAATCAGTTAGGAACTAGATTTTCTAATGAAGTGAAATTGGCTAAGTTTTAAATGTTGATGCACAATATCACTTCCTCCTGGGAGAGGAGTTTTTTGATACCTTCTGGGTTCCCCTGTGGCTTCAATATTGACCAATGATGGCAACATCATCAAAGTTGGTGTAAGGTTCCCAAGTGTTGTGTTTGGCATCATAACCTTTCCACTTGACTGAACAAAGGCAATTTGGTTCTTCTCTATCATTGTCGACAACAGCATCAACTTCATATGATTCAGAAGTAGCTGGGTCTAGAGATATAAGCTTGAGTGAAGAAGGTGGAAAGTTTTTGGGTTGCAGTGCTCCAATATTGTCCTGAAGTACATAAGATCCTCCAGTGGTACATCTGACAGCTTCAAATGGGCGTTCATATTTGGGGTCAAGTTTAGATTGTTGGATTGAGTCTAGTGTCATGACATATGACCCACCTGGGAAGCTGCTGTTCCTGTGTCTTGAGGCATATGTTGAAGTCATCTTTTGGTGTGAGGTCTTACTTCTTGCACTGATAGCAGGGTAGACAATGTTGGTAAGGTACTCAAGTCAGCTCTTTAGCTTGTCTGTATTCAACTTTGCTAACTCTGCATTCTGGTAGTCTCCAAAGTGGTTGAATTATCTTCCAAACATCAAAGAAAATGGTGTTGATCCATGTAGAGTAGCAATTATGGTGTTGATAGCATACTGTACTGTTGGAATGTACTTTTCTCAATTCCTTTTAATACCTTTGATAAATTTCCTGATGATGATCACTGAGGTCTGAACATGTCTTTCAGCAAGT
Source organism: Basidiobolus meristosporus CBS 931.73 (assembly GCA_002104905.1). Lineage (NCBI taxonomy): Eukaryota > Fungi > Basidiobolomycota > Basidiobolomycetes > Basidiobolales > Basidiobolaceae > Basidiobolus > Basidiobolus meristosporus. Next base: position 13,029 of record MCFE01000947.1, read on the forward strand.
CCTTCAGCTTTGGGATGATAGGGAGTGATTAGACAGTGACTAATGGTGCTATTCTGGCACAGGGCTTTGATCACATGATTTACAAATTCTGTTCCATTATCCAATTGAATGACCTTAGGGAATCCAAAAAGGCAGAAGGGCTTGAATAGTGGATGTGCAATAGTGGCAGCATACTTGTCTGGGACAGCTTTGAGGAAGACAAAATGTGTACAGACATCCACAATTACAAAGAGGTAGTGATTACCATCATCATTAGTGGTGAAAGGTCCAGCTAGATCAATTGCAATATGACCCATAGGAAGGCTTGCATGGATGAGACTCAAAGGGTGAAATCCATGGTGGCTGATTTGTAAAGTTGACATTCTCTGCAAGACTTGACAAGTTCTAGGCAGTCAGCTTTGATATTTGGCCAGTGATATCCCTCAGAGTGTAGCTTCTTCCTAAGTGTGACAGCTCCAAAGTGGCCAAGTGATTGACTCCTCTGTATTAATGTCTTCCTTTCATTAGCATGTGGGGTTTTGCAAGTTGTTGAATCCAGTTGAGGGATCATTTCAGAAGCTGTAGTGAGCTTACTGATCATGTCAGTAATCACATGTCCCTCTCAAGGTGAAGTTGGGAAAAGTCTTGAAAGGTGGTCAGGCAGGATGTTGAGGATTCCTGGGCAATGAATAACTGTATATTCATAATCAAATAGAATATCAAGCCAGTTAGTAAGCATTGGAGCTAGAGTCTTTTGAGTAGGGATCTAGACAAGGGCTTGGTGGTCTGTGTATAATGTAAAAGGGTTACCCCATAAGTACTGATGAAACTTCTTCAAGGCAAAGACTATGGCAAGTAGCTCCTTCTTGATGGCAGAGTAGCTTCTCTCAGCAGGTTGTAGGGATTTGGCCTGCAAAGAGATTCAATGAGATGGATTTTGGTTCTCATCCTGGTATAAGACAGCCCCTAACCCAACTTGCTTTCTTGAATTCCATGTAATTGCTCCTTTACAGTAAAGAAAGGTGTATCCTGTGGTTGATCTTCTGTCTTCTAAATTTTGTCCCCAATCAGCATCAGAATATCCCATAAAATCCTGTTCTGAGTTCTTATAAGTGTATCTTAAGCAGATATCAGCAGTTCCTTTTAGGTATCTAAAAATCCGCTTAACTGCTGCAATATGATCAGATCCATAATTCTGATTATGTTGGCTGACAACTCCCACTGAATATGAAATATCTGGATGTGTTCCAAGCATGATATATATCAGACTGCCAACCATAGATTGATAAGGAAAGTCAGGGCTTTCAGATGGCACCAAGCTCTCTTGATTTGGTTGAGTTTTGACCAAGTTAAGGGTTGTCTCCATTTGGGGTAGCTGCCGGTTTACAGTCTTCCATTTTGTACTTCTTTAGTATATCTTGAGTATACTTGGATTGGATTAGGGTAATAGTCTGGGTACTTCTGTCTATGGAGAACTTAATCCCTAAGTAGTAACTGAGTTCTCCTAGATTGGACATCTTGAACTCCTTAGATAGGCTGGATTTAGTCTCTTTCAATGTTTCTAGGTTATTGGTGGCTATAATAAGATCATCCACATATAGAGCTAATAGAGCTTGATTTGCTCTATCTAGCTTGTAGTGTATACTATAGTCAGCATTACTCCTTTTGAAATTCAAAGATTCCAAATAAGAATCTTTCTTGCAATTCCAGGCTCTTGGTGATTGTTTGAGACCATAAAGTGACTTTTTAAGCTTGCAGACCAAATGGGGGTTATCTTGGTAAACACACCCATCAGTCTGGTCCATATACATGTCCTCATCAAGTTCTCCACTCAAAAATGCAGTTTTTACATTCACTTGATGAATAAAACACTTAATTTTGGCTGCAACAGCTAATATAATCTGATGGAATTAAACTTGGCTACCGGTGCAAAGGTCTCAGTATAGTCAAGTCCTTTTGTTTGAGAGCATCTTTTGGCCACAAGTCTTACTTTGTATCTTTGAACTGTACTATCAGCCTTGTATTTTGTCTTGAAGACCCATCTGCATGCAATCAGTTTTTGGTTGATTGGTAATTTGACCAAGTCCCAAGTTTGATTTTCCATCAGGGCCTGATATTCCTCAGTCATTGCAGATCTCCAATACCTTGCCTGGGGGCTATTAAGGGCCTCTTTTACAGTCTGGGGCTCATCAATATGAACTGAATAGGCATAGGCTAAGTTTGTACCCTCATTGATATAGTAATTTGGGCTATTTCTTGTCTGATTGGATCTGTGGGCATTTGATACTGGAATGATCACTTCTGGGATATTCCTGGGCACTGATTCTGGCCAAACCACAGTTGTGAAGTCCTCTGGAGTGAAAAAATTTTCATCATTTTGCTCTGATTCAATCCTAACAATTAGTGGACTTGAGATCAGATTTTCATCATCATCTGATGTCATTTTTTGTGAAAGTTTTGAATTTTGATCAAACAACACATCCCTGGACTTGATCAGCTTCTTTGCTTTGGTATTGTAGAGTTTGTATGCTTTACCCTCATTGCAGTAGCCCAAAAATATGCATTTTACACTTTTTGGCTCAAATTTTGACTGATTTCTGCGCAGTTTCTTGGCATATGCTGTACATCCAAATATTCTTAGATGTTTTGCACTTGGTCTGTATCCAAACCATGCATAAAGTGGAGTATAATCACAAGGTATTCTGTTATAACTCCTATTTTAAGATATACAGCAGTGGCAACTGATTCCACCCAAATATCATGGGATAATTTTTGGTCATGGATCATAGATCTTGCCATATCAATTATTGATCTGTTAGCACATTCTGCTACTCCATCTTGCTGTGGGGAGTATGGTACAGTAATCTCTTGCTTTATCCCATGAATTTTGCAGAAGTGGATGAAGAGTTTTGAGGTATATTCTCCACCATTGTCAGAGCGTATTTTCTTGATTTTTTCACCAGTTTCTCTCTCCACCATGGCTTTAAACTTGCTGAACTTAGACAGAGCTTCTTCCTTTCTCCCCATGAAGTAGACTCATATATATCTTATATCATCTTCAATAATAGTTATTAAATACTTTGTCCTGCCTAAGGATACGTTTTGCATAGGTTCACACAGATCTGAGTGAATTAGATCCCGTTTTTTCTTAGTATTGATTAACCCAGAGCTCTTGAACAGTTGTCTGGCTTGTTTCCCATGCATGAAGGCTTCACAGTGCTCCAAATTAGCTGGGGATCAACTTTTATTATGGATGTTTGCTGTTCTATGATCATTTTGCACAAATAATCAAAATTGATGTGCCCAAATCTCCTGTGCCAAAGTATTGGTGTTTCTTCATTTAAGTTACTTATACTGGCTTCCAGATATGATGGAAAATAAGTCAACTTGTATATGTTCTGATCTCTGATACCCAAAGCAATAAGGGCACCATTTTGATCAGTGATCTTGCATCCAGAATTGTCAAAGCTGAAACTGAGTCCTTCTGCAGTGGCCTTGCTTACAGATAGTGGGTAATTTGCTATTTCTGGTGCATAGAGCACTTCCTTGAAGGTCAGTGTATGGCTTCCCTCACTGCTTCTTAGGTTTACTTGGATAGTTCCTTCTCCCACTGCATCAAGTGTTCTATTGTCACCCAAGAAAACCTTCTTAATTGGAATTTCTTGATATTGGATAAAACATTCTTTTTGTTGTGTAAGGTGTTGAGATGCTCCAGAGTCAATATACCATGTCTGAGACTCCTTATTTGTGGTCATACTTAGTGCAGATCTGAATAGTCTATTTTATGTTGTTGCCGCATTTCTATATTCAGGCTTTTTCAGCTGACTATCTCTGTTTTTGAAGCACTGGTCTAATGTGTGTCCTTTCCTTTTGTAGTAGTTGCAAAACAGGTTGCTGTTGTCTTTGTAAGGCCTTGGGTACCTCCTTGGTTGGTTATTGCTACTTATTAAAGCATTTTCTTTTGCCTTCTTATTGGCACTTGATTTTCTTAATTCTTCATCCAGGAGCCTTCCATATATGTATTTTAAGGTCAAATCTTCAGTTCTGGACTCTAGGGCTGATACAAGACCCTGAAACCTGTCTGTCAGACTATTCAGGATGGCAACTATCACATCCTCATCAGTAGCTGGTACACCTATAGATTCCGTCTCATCTACCTGCAGGGTAATTCTTTTAATTAGATTTTTCATTTTTTCTCCTGGCTGCATCTTTGTAGTAAAGAATTTTGTCTCAGATACATCTTCTTGGCAGCTGAACATGACTGGTAGGTGTCTTCTAATGCCTTCCAGGCATTCTTTGCTGTTTTTGCTCTTGAGCATTGAATTAGCAATTTGTCTTAAACATCAAGGCAAATGCAGTTAAAGGCACTCTGTTCTTTCTTCTGGTATTTAAGGATTCTTCTCCCACATTTTTAGGATGGTGTTCTTCTGCCATGACAATATCCCAAAGGTCTCTTTCTTGTAGCAACATCTTCATCTTCACCTTCCACACTTGGTAGTTAGATCCATCCAACTTTTCAGCAGAGGGAAAAATTCCGGTAATAGCAGTAATAGAAATTGCAGAGAGTGACAGCGCAGGACTCATAACCTGTTGCAAGAGTCTTGGAGATTTTGGAAGTGATTTGGGAGGACAAGTAGATTATATGGTTTTCACTTAATGATCTATTAAATGTAAAAGTAGTATTTATACTTTTACATGGTCTTGGCATAAAAGACACATAGAATAGACTTAGAAAGATCTCAAGAACATGTGTGCAAAGCTTGGGGCTGTTTTGACAACCTTGAGAACTTGCATGCCCTGGGTACCTGATGCTTTGGTGAGAATATTCCAAGTAAATTCCAACAAGAAATTTAGTCAGTATTCTCTAGGATTTGAAGGTAATGGTCTAAGTGGCTAAGGTAGGTAAATATTTAGGTGGAATTACAAATTTTTACAACAAATGCCACATAATCTGCTTGTCCTCCCAAATCACTTCCAATAGCTCCAAGACTCTTATAACAGTGTAATGGTTGATTGCATTATATGCCGGGGAAATGATATGATCTATATTCTAGAATTACACCAATATCTGACAGTCAAGCTTCTGGAAGCTTGAGCTAATAATAAACAGAGATGCCTCTCACTACAAATTTGTATCACCAATAGTATGACTTGCCCATTCAGAGTGCTGGAGTGAAAAAGGTGACTTGGCCAAATTGTGTTTCTCTTGCTGTGCATCAATATTCAAGAAAAAGCAAATCTCATCACAAAAACTGCAAGGATTCAGTCTCACTAATAGTCCTTGCTAGCACTTCAGTATCTGATCCCTTAGATTTGATCATAAAATTATCCAACTTCTATCTTATATTTATCCACCAACACTAATAGATACTCTCATGGAACCTCAGCCTATCTCTAAAGCTGACCAAATGGCTCACAACACTGTATCTTTAGTGGTTTATTTTATCCCAGATTATCTTAAATTAGTGATCAAACTTCTTGGTTCCATAAGCTGCCACTCTATCTATAGTTTTCATAGCAAAGCAAATTGGTTGGGACCAAGTGTTTTTGGCACAATGGTATTGTGACAAGACTTTAGGGAGTGTTGGAAGCAATTTCAAGAAACTACAAGCAGACTCTGAGAATTAGCTAAAATCTGACAAACTAAATCTCAAGTAAATAAATCATGACTTTGCAATGAGCTATGTAGAATCCTGCATTTTATGAGTAACTTTGGTGTAACCTAAGTACTGGCAGCATTAGAGCTACAAACATTCTCCAGATTACCCTAAGCTGTGCACCTATGCTCTGTTTTAAGTGTTTGGGAAAGAAAGGAAGCAATTAGAAAAATAAAAAGATTATGTATTTTAACTTGATGATTAAGTAAATATAAAGTAGTATCAATACTGATACATAGCTATGGCAAAGTAGGCACATGATATATGTTTAAAAGATCCCATGAGTACATGTGCAAAGCTTAGTAATCTTTGGACAACTTTGGGAAAACCCATGTTCTATGTACCTGATATTGGGTAAAATACTCTAGTTGAATCCCAACCAAGAACCTGAGCAAGATGCTCTGAGATTAATATGCCATGATATTTCCTAGGCTTTCTGGAAGTCATCACTCTTGGTAGATTTGGACTTGGAGTAGAGCCAGTTTTGTGATGATATTTTCACTTGAGAGCCCATAGGCAAGTTTGAAATATTTGGTGGTATTTGGATCATTGTAATCTATTTACAAAACTAATATATATATTATCAGCTTACTCAAGGGGTTCTTCAAGAGAATATGTGGTTTCTAATCATTAACATAATAGGGACCTCTGAATATTTGGGTGACAAACTAAGATCAAGCATCAAATGTACTGCTTGCCAGGAACCATATAGAGGAAGATGGCCTATTAAACTAAATTGCTCAACTGAAAGTGCCGAAACGCCGAAATGACAAAATCAAATCAATGACCATATCATCTATATCTATACATATAGTAGTAGTGTGATAACAAATAGGAGGCAATTAAAATGCATCGGGGTATTGATTCTAAACTAACTTTGTTAGTCACCCACATATCCCTGTTGAGGAAGCTTTGTATCGGTACGCAAAGTTATTCAGCTCGACAAGGCTGCACGCTTTTGTTTGGATGTTTGCTATGCGTTCAACTCGCATTCTATATAATGCCATGCACTAGAGGCTCCCTTCAGCACAATCCCGCAACAACACTTGTATTTTGCGAGCGAACTGTAGTCTAACTAGGAACACATACAAACCCCGACCTCACCTTCACCAATGTTATATTTGACTGCAGATTTCTTCCCGGTGTTCGTTCCGTTTGGGATCATCGGCCTGTATCGGTACATATGGTACATTATCAAACTGATGGCTTACTTCATATACGAGCCCATACAACCACGGGAAAACCCCACCTACCAGTCCAATAGGGATGTCACCATTGTGGTCCCGACCATAGACGCAGGCCAAGAATTCAGAGAGGCGGCGTTTTCCTGGTTGGCCAACGATCCCAAGGAGATTCTCGTCATAACAGAGGAGAGTATGCGGGAGCCACTTCAGAACTTAGCCAACGCGGTGAACCCCGAGAAGATCCGGGTGCTGACGGTTGCCAAGGCGAACAAACGATTGCAGATGATCGAGGGGGTTCGTAGGACCACCACCGAGATCCTGGTCTTCGTGGACGACGATGCTATCTGGCCACCAACCTTGCTTCAGTACGTGTTGGCGTGCTTTGAGGATCGGAGGATGGGCGGAGTGGGGACCTCCCAGTCTGTCAAAGCGGTCGACAGGCGGCAGACCATATGGGAGGTTCTGGCCGGCTTTCGGTTGACTCAGAGAAACATCGAGGTCGCAGCTTCGACGCATATAGACGGAGGGGTTTGCTGCCTCTCCGGTCGTACGGCGGCATATCGGACAGCAATCCTGAAGGATCCCGTGTTCATTCATAGCTTCACGAATGACCTGTGGCTTGACAAGTACCCGCTCAATTCGGGTGACGACAAGTTCTTGACCAGGTGGATGGTGAACCACGGATGGAGCACTTTCGTCCAAGTGTGTCCGGAAGCCGAGCTTCTCTCCACGTTCAAGAACAACTGGCGCTTCCTGAAGCAAGTCCTGCGTTGGACAAGGAACACCTGGCGCTCCGACATTCGCTCCCTTTGCACCGAACGAGTCATCTGGCGTCGCTATCCGTTTGTGGCCTTCACCATGTTGGACAAGTTCTTCAACCCGTTCACCCTTCTAGCCGGGCCGCTCCTGGTGCTTTCGCTTTGCGTCAAGGCTTACAAAGGCCAATACCATCTGCCACTCTGGGTGGTGATCCTGTCGTACATCTTTTGGCTGCTGATCACTCGCTGCATCAAGCTGCTACCTCACTTCTGGCGTCGGCCCCAGGACATAGTGTACGTGCCAGCCTTCTTGCTTTTCAACTACTACTTTGCCATTATGAAGCTGTACGCGCTGTGCACCCTCCATGTCACCGCATGGGGAACTCGCCAGGGCGTGGACAGCACCGGCTTCGAGGAGAAAGGGCGCGCCCCCATGCTGGACGAGAAAGCGTCGGTGGGAAGCGATGACACCGCGGACGACACCCGCATCTCTTTGGAGGGGCCGGCAGAATCACAGCCAAAGGATGCTCCGTTGCTTCCACCACCCCACTCCTTATGTACAGAAGTATGAGCGAATCTGCATACAATACCCCCGAGATATACATATATATATATATACTTAGTCTAGTGAAAACCACGAAATAAACTCATGATTGTCTACGAACAGCGGCAAATGAACCTATTTACAGTGACTTGCTTCTTTATTGCCCAATTAATTCCATCAACCTCTCCGAACATTCAGTGCCAATCTCTATTGAGCGACGTCAACTTGCGCTCTAGGCTATTTACCTGGCTATGGAGCCTGCGATTTTCCGAGGTGACCTGTCGAAGTTTACGATAGGCCTGCGCGGAGATGTCATCGAACTGAGTCCGAGCATTGTCCATCGACTTCAACAGGCTGGATCGAGCCGATTGCTCCAGAGCAAGCTGCTTCTTGATCTTCTCCAGCTCTTTCGACAGCATGCTGTTCTCCCATCTGAGCGACTCAAGATCCTGCTGAGCGGCGTCGGTGGGATGCCTGGGCAGATCGGACGTGAGGGGAAGTTGCTGCGCCATCGACATTGACATCTCCTCGATGGTGTGAAAGCTATCCTCCGAGGAGAAGGATGATGTGCGTGAGCGTGGGCCGCTGATCTGCTCCTCGCAGTCATCCTTATCTGCATGTTGAATCACTTCCTCTTCGGATTGGAAAGACACCTTGATGCCTTTTGGGGTCTCTAGGGGTTGGTCCCTGAGCGGTAACCGAGCCGGGGACCCCCCCTTCCGGGCCATTCCTGCCTTTGGCGCTGGGGAAAGCCGGAATGGTGTGGATGCGGCTGAATCATACTGATGCCTATTCATTGCTGGGCCATGGGGTCGGTTGGTGGGGATGGGTGGCGGTCTGTTGTCCTCCCAGTCTTCTTCATACGCCTGCAACTGGTAGCGCTGGGGGTGTTGTCCTCTCAGAGAGTCTAGGGTGGCTTTGCTGTGGTCGAATATGCTGTCTACGGGAGATGGTTGAGGGGATATACTGAACAAGGAAGCGGATGGGGAGGAAGGTAAGGACTGTTCGGAAGAGGTTGTCGCATCTTTATCCCCGCTCCTCTTGGATTTTTTGCCGAACGTTTTCTTGATCAGGGAGCTGATGGATTTCTTCTCTGCGACCATCAAGGTAGCTCCGGTGGACGAGGTGTCCGAGTTGGCCTCCGTATCGCTTCCAGGATAGTTGTGGCTGTCGAGATCGGCCATGGTTTCGGCAGGGTGAGTGGTGCTCAGCTGTGCATATGAATTAAAGTGAGGTAGGGCAGACCTGGGGGGACTGTCTACCGAGGAGTGCTTTAACTTGTGAGAGAAGTTGTCGAAAGAGACCTGCTTTTTCAGGGATTTTCTTGCAGGGTGTTGGCCGACCCGAGCCTTCTCCGAGGGATTATTCGACACTGAGCCGCGCCTGTTTGATACCAAGGAAAGCCTTGTGGGCGGCTCCGTTTGTAAGATTCGATCGAACTCTTCGGTTGTCATGAGGCGCTTTTCTCTGAGTTTTCTTGGGCTGTTGATGTTCTCCTCAAACGGCCCGGCGGCGGAAGGGTTTGTGGAAGTCTGGAAGGCATTTAGTCCTTGTCAAGGTGACTGCGAGCAGTGAATAATGAGCTTACCATGGCTTCAAAGCCCATACTATTACTTCCGGAAAAGGGAAAGCGGGGAGGGAGGGAACTGTCGAAGAAGAGGGGGGAACGTAGGTGGAGTTGGGAAATAAAGTTGTCGTGGTGTGGTGACGACAGTGAAGATATAGAATGGAAAAAAATAAGCAATTGTGGGGAGGCAAACAATAATAGTCGTACATATTTAGCCACACGAGAACTATATTAAATTTCCTTTTATTGTCACTCCCAGCGACAACAACTACTAATTGTTGCATTATTCCGCAAAAAGCAATTCGTCGAGGCCACGTTTTGCCTCCATTTGGTTGTGCAAATTAAACCATCCGAGACTAAGGATAGACAACAATCCATAGGCAATCTGATTAAATGTAAACAACATGGTGATTGGATTCCTCTTGCAGGCTTTGTTGACACAAGCGGATTACCCTTTGTTTTCACCTAGCCGACCTTTCAGAAGCCACTCTATTTTCCAGCCGCACTGCATTCATCCAACATACCCTCTTGCACGAAGAAAATGGAGGCCGGTCTTTCGCAACAGCAGATGGGCATTTACGAGGAATCCCAAGGCCCAATCACCGACATGGACAGCATCGAGCTGGACAAGGAAAACATCAAGCCTTCTCGCCGTGGACGCAGCGCGGCTGCCTTGGCTCAGGTATTCGGGAGCTCTGCCGACGAAAGAGCGCAGGACCTGCAAACCCAGCGGGCCGGCTTTGAGAAGGAGTTAGAAGGCATGAATGAGCTAGACGATCCTCTGGACGTTTACCATCGCTACGTCAAGTGGACGATCGAAAACTACCCCCAAGGCCACAACCAGCAATCCAACCTTGTCCCCCTGCTAGAAAGGGCCACCAGGCATTTTCTGGACGATAACAGATACCTCAACGACCCCAGATATCTCCGGATGTGGCTGCTGTATGCTAACCAGGTTCGAGACCCGAAAGTCATCTTCGCCTTCTTGATTCGCAACAACATCGGCATGGATCTGGCAGCATTCTACCAGGAATACGCGGATCTGCTGGAGAGTCTAAACAGGTATGCGGTGTATGATTGTTGACATCCCCTCCGCAACGCGCTCATTTCCCAGCAACAGACTAGATCAAGCGGACGAAATCCTCCAGCTCGGGATCAATCGTCGAGCTCAGCCGCTCGAGAGGCTGCTGAGATATCACAAAGAGTTCCAAAGACGGATGATGGAGCCAGTTGCACAAGAAGCGGACGCCCAGCCCGAGGAGACCCAGGTGAACAGAAGCATCCTCGGCCACAAAGTATCCAGCACCCGATCGGCGCACCCGAACAGGGGGGGTATTCGCAGCGGTGCACCGCTGGGCCAAAAACCGAACAAGAAGATGAGCATCTTCAGTGACACTGATTCGGGAAGATCAGTGGTTCCAGACTCCTCAGCCGCCCCCTGGTCACATTTGGGGACAGACGTATCAAGACGGAAAGAGAACATCCGCGAAGCTACTCGGTGGAAAGGGGTCACTCTGGCACAATCCGGCAGATCTAGACCGATACCGGCTGAGAAGTTGGATGTGTTTCAGGATGAGGTAAGATCGGCTGATTAGTATGGGAAGTTTGTGCACGATGTTGATTTGCGCCCGTTTGACAGGAATCGGAGGCCAACCCTGTCTCGCTGAACCCGAGGGCCCTGGCAGAGCAGACTCGGAAGCACAGTGAGGACAGTCTCCTCTTCAGCGACCCACTACGGAACTTCCCCTCCAAAGATGAGCCCCAGCCCACTGCCACCACAAGCAAACGGCTGCCACTATCCAAAGGACGGGCCAAAGCGGAGAA
>MCFE01000948.1:0-24449 GCA_002104905.1 Basidiobolus meristosporus CBS 931.73
GTAGTCCACCATTCTTCTACTGCTGTCAGCAGTGGGGCTTGATTAGGAGCCAGACAACTTTGCTTTATTTTTTGGCAGTATATATATTGAAGTGAGTCAAACCAAATGGCAGAGAGTGTTACATATATGTGGGTATGGCTGCCAAGTCTTTTATAATGCTTACTGCAGCAGGTCATCATTGAAACTACATTCATATAGGTGGCAATGTCTGAGATTCATGACCGTCTTAAAATCACATGAGTATCAACAAAGGAGTGATATAATAATGTTACATTCTTGAGTGTCAAGCTGTTTGCCTCATGGACAAGAGTACTATGATTCAATGCTGTACGAGAAGAGAAAAAGACCATGTGGCTTTGTAATAGGCCTCTCAGCCATGAAGCAGATAGACAGCATAGGCAGAATTACAAGGATCACAGCCAGTGTTTTGCCACACAAGTCATATTTGGCCATTCATCAGTCACTACTGTAGTAACTTTATCTTCCTGGCCACTTGATACTTCTATAAATGGCACCTAGTTGCACTTGTCACCTTGTACCAACTAGGTCTGGTGAGTTTGTGATGCCTTTAAGCTCAGCTCAGCCATCTGGATATGGCACACAGAGTGATAGCTTGGAAGAAGTAGCTTACTGATGGATTGTAAGCCTATATCCCCCAGCAATAGTACCCTCCATTAGCCTGGCAAAATCCCAATATGCAATGAGATAACACCCATGGAAAAAATGCTGTCATGCAGCAGGCAACATATGACCAAGAGACTGTCCTGATAGCAGCATGTGTTAACAGTTGGCTTTCACATCAGAAAATGCCACCATTGCAAGGTGGCCAACCTGTTAGGAATCCACCACCATGGGAGAAAAATATTGCTAACACTCAGGATATATTTGAGTAATACCCCATCTAAAGAAACTCAAGCAGTTCAACAAATATTGTGAAGCTATAAAGTACTGCACTCAGTATCAATCAAGTGCAAGCATTTCCAATATATTTGATGGCAAACACTACAAACAGCTTAGTAGCAAGGGTGTCTTTCAAGGTATGAATGAACATGCCTTTGCCATGACACTTGATAGATTTTGATTGTACAAGTACTCTACCAACATGCAACAATATAAATGCAAGGACTGGATGGACTGGACATGCCTCTATTCATGTGGCTTTCTGAATCCATTTCTACCAAGAGTACATTGGAAGCATTGGGAGTTATATGTGGACATTGTAGGCATATTTATCCAGTAGCAGATCACCAATCACAATTTGGCACATCTACAGCTTTTATGCAAGAAGTTTATGACAAGATTTGAGTGGCTATACTACAAGAATAAAGGTGAATGCATAGATGTCTGCAGTTACTGTATCCATTCTCTACTTGATCTTGCTTCACCTCTTGGGAGTTTCCTCTAGAGCAGAAGTGTGGGAAGATAGGAAGACAAGTCAAGTTGCAAGAACTACCAAATGCCAATCTCATCAAGAATTTGACCTTCAAGTCTGTCATGGATGTGATGAGTTGGTACAGAGAGGACAGCCAGGAAGAGTTGGAAAATACTGAGGACAGATGTGCACATGGAGAAACCTATACCTTTGGCATTAAGAAGTTAAGCAGCCCTAATGTGTAGGTAATCAGTTAAGTCATGTATGGTTAGGTTGGACACAACAAGCAACTAACTTCTATTAGGACAACTTTACCAAAGTATGATGGGTTTCTCTTGGTCACAAGGCAATTTCTACACCATTCAATGAGTGAAATCACAAAATCTACTACAAGGCTCAGAAGTATGAGTTCATTTGGACATCTCTGCATATTTGCTCACTTCCAGGACTTCAAACAGATACACTACAAGATGATTCATTATCAAGCAACAAACAAATTTGATAAGCATATATACTGGGAGTGAACTAAGCAGTTACAACACATTGCATATCATGCAAGTGAAGACAATTGGAAATGGTTAGTGCATATTATAGGTAATGATTGTAAGAGTCTTGGCCAAGCCAGCCAGCCTTGTCCTGTGCTGAGACTCTATTAGCAGCTTTGTAGAAATGTAATGCACCCTGGTATTGGGGAACTCCCTGGGGTATACAAAGGACTTGGGGATGAAGTTGAAATTTGCGATGCCAGTATATTTTCCCTGTTTTATGGACCTTTACAACCCAAAGATTATGAATTATTGTAATGGCTCATATCCACCTCAGTAAGCAGCATCAAAAATCAAGGTGGTTATGGAATCACATTGTTTTGTTAATCAATACATGGAGTAATCTGACGAATTTATAGACACATTGACTACACCAGGAGGCGGTGGGAGTCTACAACTGTAAAAGGCTAGTTTATTTGTATTAGAATTATTAATGGACTAGAGCTAGATCAACATCCGGATTGATAAATATACCTCCATGAATTAAAAACTCCTATTGGGCGATCAACTGGATCGCACTTGTCCGCCACAATTCTTGGAACACCATACCGGTACTCTACTTTCTACCACGGAAATATCAAAAACGTATCTTTCTTAACTTGTGATCGGTATTTGACGTTAACATGCTGTCACTTGCCGCAATTCCAAGAAATACGTAATAAAGCTACGATGATATCTTGAAATAGATTCGCACTTCTCGAAATCAGTTTCAGAGTAAATTAATACCAACCATACCTAATGTTTGCCGGATTTAAGGCTTGGTATTGAAAGTGGCATACCTCCTTGTATTTTGTTGTCACCTAGGACTTGCCATTTCCAACTTTAATGATGGCAAGCGTCTCCATATCTACAGAACAATATTAGTGGCCATCTTACTTTAGATATTCTAGGGTAAATATCCTTTACGTAGGAATAAGAAATACCGAAGTATAGTTTGGCGGTCAGAAAAAACTTGGGCCACACTACTCTACAATTGTACAAAAGGCATGCAGGAACATAATACCCAATCCTGCGCTTCCCTTATCGGCAGTAGAGCCTGGCTTGGCTTAGAGTATGTGAGTAAGAGAACGGGATTCAGAGATGGAAAGAAATCCGAATTCAAAGGTGCTAAAATGATACCAATACGACCAAAATAACTCCATTTCATGCTACTCTAATTCCGGACTGACCAACTTGTTGGCAAACCAGGAGCACTTCACTAGGTGTACCAGGCTTGTTGGAATCGCTGGATTAGCACCTGGTTATTCTTATATCGTGCCTTTAAAAACTGCCGGCTTCAGGTAAAATATGCCATTATCAATATATGTATGTCGTGGAGACAACCACGTTTCGGACATGGCCTTCCACAAATTATTTATGTAGCATTACCAAGTACAAAAAACGCCTCTGCTTAAGAAGCCAAGCGAGAACACACTCTTAACAATTTCAGAAAACTTTCATGCCCCTACTCAATTGCCAGTAAACCAGCATTTATTGCATTACGTGCTTGAATAAACATTAGCCAATTTGTGTTGTGCAATATCTTTCTAAGCTTAGCCAGCCCTTCAGCAAATCGCAATGCTACTCAAAAACTTGCAAACCATTCTTCTCAAATCAACGATAGTTCATGGAAGCTTGTCTGCGTGCTTTTGAGCAGCTGATAACTTTTATGCTTGCGCTTCATGGTTGGGCGATAGACAAGTTCCGCAGGCATGCTTTAATTATCTATCTAAGCTGCATGCCAAGTACGGGGTGGAAGAGGAATTTCGGTTAACCTGCAGGGATTGGATGGATGTGTTTAAAGCATATATATATATAGTTGGCCTTTCATGTAATGGGTTCTCTCAAAGGGTTTAATGGACCTTGCTTCTTGATGTGTTGACCATGAATGGCTCGGAAAGCGCTCAAGACTTTAGCATACTTGGATCCATTGAATTCAAGCAAGTGCTCCTATCACTCACGGCTGGTTCCGGTTATTCTTACCTCCATACCATGTTACTGGGAGTAGAATATTTCAAGCTGGGTTAAACATGAAGTTGGCGCGCACATGCTCCATTGGAAATTGGGGAGGAAAATATCGGTCTGTCAAATATGTCGAATCAATTGCCTCTAGCCGGATGATTACAAAGCAGCAAAGAATACTAGCCAAGAATATGCGGATGTGGCCATCTGTTGCATCGATATGCGTTATAGAATCGCCAAGCAGAATGTCGTCTAGTAGTACAGGTGCTACCCAGCTGGATCCTCTCCTCATGTAGCAATGGGTGAAGATCAGGATTCATCCTCCATGTGCCCCATGTCCGATGGGCAGTGTTCATATCGATGATGCCATCCATATGCAAGCACCTGGTTTGAAGCTTGAATGTCTGGTATGTTGATATGCTTGTAAAGCACCCAGCTGATTCTTCAGGAAATCCGACCGTGCTCCAGATTGAATGGTCGCAAAGCCCAGTGTGCTACTGTCTCTGGATTCTGGCTGTCCCGTCGTGATTGCGAGTACTTTGCCAGTCAATGGTGTGCCCAGTCCAAACCTTGTACATAGCTATGGGCAGTACATCTCCTGTGTTGTAGGAACCAGTAACGGCCCAAGCAAAGTTTCGGCTAGGCCGGAGTGAGAGACGCTCAGGCCACACTAATATACGTGGCCACCAGATTCAACACGAATTACAGCCAGCCTATGTGCTATTATATCCCATTTACGGTGTCCATCAGAGCACCATCCCGATGTCACAGGTGCTCCAAATTAGCTGTCCTGCACTCAAAACTAATCCAGACACGTGACAATGATTGCCGTGGCCCGACCACATTGGCTTGGCTCTTTGTCGCAGCACCAACCCCAAGAGTAATCCATCCCCTCACCACCTAGGGGCACCAGGGTGGTCAGCAACGGCATTTGATACAGACTTTCTTATGGCTCAGGTTGGATATGTATGGTTCGTTCTATGTTGTCGAGGGTCTGAGGCTGGGTTGTCATGCAGGTTGATTGTAGTAGAGCTGTGCGTACTCGGACTCTACGTAGCAACCGGCTTCTGGACTAGGCTTGCACCATTCAACAAGTACGCATGCACAAAAAATCCGTTAGGAGTGACAAATTGGCTTCAGCCATTCTTCTCAGGTCCTTTTGCACCCCCGTCGCAGCCGGTTTCATCCAATGTCACTCTCTGATCATCACAAACATCGGTAAGTTTGTTCTAGGTTTGGGCTGAGCATCGCCGATACCGCACATGGTGATCTTGGACTGCATTTACTGGATACAGTCCCAATGTGAGGGCGTTGGCCAACTTGCTTCGGAATTATTCAGGAGACTCGGCTGTTTGATGGTGATTGACCATCCGTGAAGTAGTTGGGCTAGTCTTGGGGTCAGAGACATTAGTTATAATCAATGAGTGAAGGCTCGGAGCATCTCATTGACCCGCCACTGTCCCCAGTTGGCAAATGGAGTGGGTGAGGTGGTCATTCATGGAAATGGTGCGTGCACTTGATGTGAGCCTCTGGTTATTGATGTAGCTTTATTTGGCTAGGCACCTGCTAAATCAATCATAGTACGGTCAACGGACATATTGCAGTGTCATCCTTGTGCAGGGACCATGGTAATCCTCATCCGGACAAGAATCAGAGGTTCCATGGCGTTTGACTGGTTGGCGAGCACATGGTGGAGTATTCTGCTCTGAAACTCTGCCATTTACTGCTCCAAGCTGTCTCGGAAGGCCTGAGATCAGACCGCCTAGCTTCATCAGCAACCTTGGAGAGTTGGGATCGTGTCTCAAGCAATGCTGGGCAACTGAATGGATTGAGAGCAAAGGGGCCTCCGAGGTGGCTGATTGGCTAGATGGCTTATCTGCATCAGGAATGGATCTTTGTTTGCATGATACTCTATCAGGTTTCCAGCAAACAAACCGGATCGTGCATTTGGGGATCCAATATCGACTGTTAAGGAGGCCGGTCCCGATTGAAACCACAATCAAGACGGAAAAAGGGATATTGACCATAGGCACATCATGGATAGGTGATACTGGGGACACCCAAGTAGACGTTTTATTCTTTAGGGAGTGGATGGATGAATACAGATGGTTCGAGCACGATTTATAAGCATGTCATCGCTATCGGTGCCGTCATTCATCACACATTTACTAGCAACTCTGCGATCATTTGGGTCCCGAGAGTCTACCTGCCTCTGACATTCTCTCTACACCACCAACAAAGCCTATCGACCCCACACATGGATATTCTGGATTTGATCAACCCTGTACAAGCAGCGGAGGAGCGGGTGTACTCGTGCCCCTGGGTTGGCTGCAAGAAGGCCTTCAAGAGAAGGGCGGATCTGCTAAGACATCACAGAATTCACACAAACGAGAGGTAATGCCGTCAAGCAGGGCAGTTCCGTTTCCAGCAGCTGATCCTGAGCTTTCTTCGTTTTGCAGGCCGTTCGTTTGTACCGAGTCTGGTTGCGGTCAAAGTTTTATACAGGTAGGTGAGCTACAGGCCTGCATCAATCCATTGTACAACGACTGAGCTGCCTTGCCATCAGAAATCCTCGCTGACCATCCACATGCGCACCCATTCTGGCGAGCGACCATTCCACTGCTCATGGGAGTGCTGTTCAAAATCGTTTAGTGACAGCAGCTCGCTCAGCCGTCATCGGCGAATCCATGCAGGAGACCGTCCATACCAGTGCCACTTCTCTAGCTGCAGTAAGAGGTAATGTCTTTTTGGGAAGATCTAATCAATGTTCTGCATTCAATTCAAATCCGGTTGCGTATACAGTTTCCGCAAGAAATCCACCCTCTTGAAGCACTTCAGCATGGCCCACAAATCGGATGAGCCCGCTCTTGATAAATGTAACTCTTCCAGTGTGTTGAACTCGACAGGCTATCGCTTCGCCCCATTTTGCCGCACTTTCTGCTGAATGCCGACGATTTGCTGAACCTTGTAGTATATATCCAATTGTTACTTGGATTTCAAATAATTTTATCATGGTACATATTTCAATGTATTAAGCATTTGCCAAGTGTTGTTAAAATTTGGTATTCCACCTAAATATTCAACTAGCTTAGTCACTTAGATCATTACCTACAAATCTCAGAAAATACTGTTCAAATTCCTTGCTGGGACTTACTTTGAATATTTTCACTAAAACATTGGGTACTCAGAACATGAAAATTCTCAGATTTGTACAAATTGCCCCAAAGCCTGCACACATATTCTTGAGACCTTCCTTAACATATTATGCATGTTTGTTATGTCAAGACCATGTAAAAGTATAAATACTACTTTTACATTCAATAAATCATTAAGCAAAAACCACATAATCCACTTGTTCTCCTAATCACTTCCAATATCTCCATGACTCTTACAACACAAAAAAGGCACTCAAGACCCTTTAAAGACAACAGCAACTTTTCTTGAACCTGCTGTAGAAGGAATGGATGCATATTGAACCAGTACTTCCTAAGGGTGATTAGCAACAGAAAATGACTGAATATTGAAATGTGGTATCCACTGAAGATAGACTAATCATATCTGCACCAAATGTTAGCAGAAACAAGTATTCTTGGCTATGATTTACTGACTACAGTGCAGCTCAATACTCTATGCACCAAAAAGCACTCTTTACTCAGTATGAATATTTAAATGCATATTGTTAGGAAAATGCAATGCCATCAAGGTATACAGACCTGACAAAATCAGATCAAAGCAGCATTCAATCCTAGGATATGTTGTTTGATCAAAATTCATAATTTTTATAAAAAATGACATTTAATGGTGACAAAAATGCAATATCAAGTTCCCCTATGGTCAGTGTTAAATTAAAGCAATACAATGGAAGTTTTCTGACTTCAGTGGACTTTGCTGCCATGGTTCAGCCTTGACCAGTGCACAGGAGTATTCCAGAGGTGATCATTCCAGCATCACAAGGCATGAGATCCAACCTGTTCATAAATAGCCACCTACACCTATTCAGTCTATTTTGATAAGACACACAGTGTAAAAGTGGCCCCAAATAGCCCTGAGAGAGAGTTCTGGAGATATGCAATCAGTTGCATGTTATTGGTTCAGATGGAAAACTGAACTTGGGACTCTGTCAAATTACCAGTCAAACAAAAATCAACTGGATGCATATGGGTCTCCAAGACAAAATATAAGGCTCATGGTACAATTGAAAGATACCAAGCAAGAAATGTGGCACAGGGAGACTCTTAGGCAGCAGGACTAAACTACACTGAAACTTTAGCATTTGTAGCCAGGCACAAGTTTTTTATTCATCAGTGGACAAGGTGTCATAGCAAGCATACAACAAATCAGGTAGGTGCAAGACAGACCAAATAGCTGCACTGGTGTTACAGATGATGTATATACTTGCAAGGTGTTGACTTATAGGGGTTCTGTTTCAAATTTGAGACAACCTTGATATTACTTATATCACAAATTCAGCCAGTTTACCAGAGGTAGCTTGCTGATGGTCAGGTGTAACAGCACATGCTGGCACAATTAGATGTGCTGGCATGGCACTTGGCTGAGCTTAATATAATGCTACATATTGACACAACCTAGCCTGCTCCAATAAACTTGTGACTAAATGAGCAGTTTGGCAAAATCTGGTAGTTTTGCTCTGAAGCACATATGTTGACCTGATATGCATTGACCTGATGTGGGGTGCTGTTATAAAGGGTGTTGGCATAGATTGGACCAATATGGGCTGGCATGCTGGCATTGCAATGGATAGCAAGGAATTCAGCAAGGCATGCTGGCACAATCTAGATGCAGTTGTTTGCAGTCTCTGTACTTCCTCTTGCAGTTCACTTTCAAATTCCTCATGGTATTCAGTTACCTACTGTCTGATACTTTAAAACTGTTGCCTTGATGAGTCTTATGTATAGTGCTCTTGGAAGCAACTTGGGTCTGTTTATACATTGCATGATATGTTAGTCATTTCAGGCAAAAACTCATTCAAAATCTCTTTAGTTCCCAAAGATGAGGCACAATTAGATCTGTCCAACTCATACTATGCAAATTGCATGCAGAAATGGTCTTGCATGGCTTCTTCATCAAATCCCTTCACTCTCAGCTCATTCTTAATTTCAATACTTATCCTGTTGTATATCTTCTTACTTACATTGGCTGGCATCTTGATGTGGAACTTGTACCACAGCTTTTTACTCAAATTCTTTTATCTCTGTCAACTCACTGAGGTACTCAGCTCTGCTAGATTAATCCCTAGAAAAAAACTGAGAAAAGGCCAGAAAAATACCATCATAGTATCAGCTGAATTCCAAGTTTCTCAAAATTAACAACTCTCAATATCTCTGTTCTGGGCTGATGTGCAGGCAAGCAAACAAGTTCTCCAGGAGGAGACTAGGCCCACTGGCATCCATCCCAAATTTGATAATTAGCAGCCCATTACTTCCGTCAAAAAATGCATTTGAAATTTTGAACCCAAAACACCAGCTGAATACCAGCAAAATACCAATAGAATACCAGCAGAATACCAGCTAAAAATCAGATGAATTTCAAGTTTGATATTTTTCATAGGGAATGAATAGTGCCTAAATATCTCTATGAAGGCTCATTATAGATGCCTGGGCCATACTGAAATCATTTGGCAAGAACTTGAATGGATCCAACATCAAATTTTCTGGTCAAGACCATGCTTGTAAGCTGGGGGATGGGCTTATCTGGATTGTATTAGAGATGAGTTACAAATTGGTACAGGGACCATAGTGATAGATTTGGGATACTTATACACTGGTATATTGGCATCTACCCGGTCCTATATGTGATATAACTGAAAACATATGTGATTATGGAATTTTCCATATATTATGCATGATGCATCTTAGACTGCTTTGACACAGATCATGTTGCATCAATTGCATATTTCCCATTTGCTTATATACTTTTGAGTAAATCATCAGTAAAAGCACCAAGGCATTGTTTGAGGATGATTCTTGCAACATAATGATGGTGTACATTGCAATTGATAGAGATCTAATCACAATGCATGGATGATCAGATAAATTAAGCTGATTGTGCCAAGCCAATATAAATCACATGCCAACAACCACCTACCAGTCTTAATATGCCGACTTATCAGAGTGGTCTTTTCTTATCAATCCCATCACTATCACAGAAGTTCCTTTTGATGTGTTAGAGTAGATAAAACTAAGTACTATGGATCTTCTACATCAATCTACTCAAGGAGATCCCTTGTTAAGCTTTTTGGCTATTGCTAGAACTATTGCCCTACAAGGTGTTGTTCCACCATCCATGGCAACAAAAGTCCTATAAGCTTTCATTCCCAGCAGACAGCAATGGAGAACCACCTTGCAGCATATATGAATGACTTAGTACAAGATTCAAGTACAGCATTTTGTGTTGTAATTATTGAGTTGTCACCTAAATGTTAATGCTAACTTAGTCACATAGATCTTATACTGTGATTAGCATTCTGTCCTGACCAGATATCTTGTTGGGACTTACTTAGAACATATGACCAAATTGTCAGGTACCCAGATTATTATTTTTCTTAAAGTTGTCCAAATGACCCCAAGCTTTGCACACCTACTCTTGGGACCTTCCTTAACAGACTCTACACATTTGTTTTCTCTACTCTATCAAAAGTGTAAATACCATACTTTTGATCAATAAATCTACAAGTGAATAACATGTAAATCCTTTAGTTCTCCACATCACTTCCAATACTCCTCAGAATATTGCAATATTATGAAGCTCCACTGGACTTCCATATCCCAGAGTGCTCAGCAACTGGTTCCATACCAGGAGTATTTTGGATACCTTCCCAGTTGGGATTGACAGACCTTCTAAAAGGCAAAGGCCCTTTTATTGTGGCAAATACCATGCATATGGTGTGAAGTTTCAAGCGCTATCTGACATTGATGGTAACATTGAATGTTTTAGTGGGCCATTTGCTGGAAGTATGCATGACAATGCACTCTGGGTAAAGAATCATCCAGAATGCAGTAGAAGGGAGAGATATTTGGCAAACTAAGCTTATGTTGGAGAGGATTGTTAGAGATTAGGATGTATTACAGCTCTTAGGAAGCCAAGGAATGGAGAGCTTAGCAGGAAGCAGAAGCTCTACAATGAGATATTTAATCATATCAAAGTAAAAGTAGAGCATACATTTGGATATCTACAGAGATTTAGCATATTAGCTGTCAGGAAAGTCATATACAAGAGAAAACTGCAGAATAGGTATAGTTAAGATACTTATTAATGCATAGTATATTCAAATAGGAATACATTCACTGAGAGAAAAGTGTCTGGAGCATTACAAAGAGTACACAATGCAAGAAAAGCATTGTTCTGAGCAGCATAAGTAAGATTGAGTAAAAACAACAGTAACTGTATTCAATACTGGAAGCAATGCATTCTGCTTTTCAGTAATATCCCTATACCAATGATAAAGTTGTACATGAAGCATTTCAAGCTAAATGATCCCTTAGATATAGCAGAGAAACTTGGAAAAATTAGCAAGATATTTCAGAGTATCTACTGCCCAAAGTCCTTCTTGTAGGCTCCAATCCCCTATGAAAAATACTGTGATGATCCTGACAAAAGGCCATCACGGATTCTAAGTCCCAATAATGCTCATGAGCCAATCATAATCTTCACTGGTACTCTATTGACTATTCCTTTCAAGTATAATAGCTTTCCTGAGTTTGAGGTTATTTGAGATAAGTATTCTTCTGTCATATAGAAGGTAAGTTCATGGTCTTCATGAAGTTCATCCTCCATGTTACTATGCTCAAGGGCTTACATGTGGTTGAAGGTTCTTGCTTACTAGTGTCCATTTCTTCTCTGAGAGTTGTACTATGAAATATGTCCTTGCTGGTGGCAATTAATGAAAAGTCCTTTCTTTTTACATTCTTCTGAGGTGGAATTCTTTGTATAGTGTCTACTTCCCTTTGCACTGCTTCTGATTTCTTCTTTCAAAGTGATTATAGCCTCTGTGATAAGTCACATTGCTGAATCATAGTCAATAGACCCATGATGGCTTCTTCAATGGTTTGAGGCCTTCAATATTCAACTTCCTTGCAAGTTTATTCTTTCAACCCATCATCAAAGTATTCATCCTGATAAGGTAGCTGACCTGATCTGTTGTGATGCTGCTGCATAATGCTGCTTGCTCTGTGGAGCAATTCCTTCAGCCTTAAAAGCTTCTTCTATCTACAAGAGCCAAGTTCCCAGGACTCATTGACTCTATCATGATACTAGTTGACCTTCATGCTAAAGTTACACTTGACAGGTTTTGCAGGTTCTAGGACTCGGCAGTAATTCCTTGTGGCAGCTAACTAAGGATCTGGAGTAAATGCTGCTGTTGGGCCAGGATTTGCTGCATAGTGTTCTTCCATTCTTGCATCTCTACATCTTGAATGAGGTTTCTTCTTTCTTCAGGGGAGATATTTCTGGTTATGGCTGCCA
The DNA here is from genome assembly GCA_002104905.1 of Basidiobolus meristosporus CBS 931.73. Lineage (NCBI taxonomy): Eukaryota > Fungi > Basidiobolomycota > Basidiobolomycetes > Basidiobolales > Basidiobolaceae > Basidiobolus > Basidiobolus meristosporus. The sequence continues at coordinate 12,340 of MCFE01000948.1, forward strand.
TCTATGTTACAAGTCTTGATACAAGAGTTGTAGAGGAATAGGAAGTTTAGCTAGTACTGTACTTACTTAAGCTTAAACCAATGTTTATTGAGGTTCCAGTAGCTCCTGACATACATTCTGCCCGACCAATTGATGACTGATTTTATTTCCTGAAGTAGGTAGTGGCAGATGACTCATTTAATTACTTCATCATCCCTCAATTGGATCCTGCTTGCTTTCTGATAAGTATCTACCAATTCACCTTCTAATCAATACTACTGACTTGATAAACATCACTTACTTACTAATAGGCTAATCATAAAACCAATCGATTTAACTAAAAACTCATGTGATATAACAATTCAAGTGGTAGATCATAACATGTTTGATGAGAATCCATCAAGTGCCAAGCAAAGGCACAGGCATTCATACCTTCAAAGTAGACCTTGCTTCCTAGCTGTTTGTAACCTTTGTTATCAAATATATTGGAAATGTTTGCACTTGATTGATGCTAAGTGTGGTATTGTATAGTTTCACAATATTTGTTAGACTATATGAGCTTCTTTAGATGGGGTATTATTGGAATATAACTGGGATGTGAGGGATGTTTTCCGGCTATGGTGGTGGTTTCCTTACCAGTTGAACTTGTTGCAATGGTGGCATTTTCTGATGTGAATGCCATGGAGCTATTAATACAGGCTAGTATCAGGATGGTCTCTAGGTCATATTCTGCCAGCTGCATAACAGTTGTCCATTAGGGCCATGTACATAGTCCCTTTGAAAAATCTCAAGCTTGTAACTTATTGGGCTTTCAGCTAGTATTCTGCTTGTATTCTATTGGTATTTTGCTGGTATTCAGCTGTTGTTTTTGGCTCAAAATTTCAAATGCAATCTTTGAGGGAGGTAATCAGCAGCTAATTACCAAACTTGGTATGGATGCTAGTTGGCCTAGTCTCCTCTGGAGACTTTGTATGCTTGCCTGCCCATCAGCTAATAACAGAGATATTAAGAGTTGACAATTTTGAGAAACTTTAAATTTGGCTGATATTATATTGATATTTTGCTAGCCTTGCCTTGATTTTTCTCTTAGGGAGTAAGATGCATCCCAAAAGATTTTTGCAAGCAGTTGTAGTATCTCTTCAAGGCCCCCATTACCAATATTAATGGAAGCACACCACTTTTCTAGCCACAACATCACATTACTCACAAACAGATGGATTACTGAGCTCACTTGGCTCTATAAAGTGTCCTTGGCACTTTTTTCTACAGGTGTTGGCTCATTGCATCTTGCAATTTTGTTGGGCTCAGGCAAGGTACTGTTGTTAGAGGAGATAGGCTCACAATATATTAGTGTGTCTTCTTCTTCAGAGCTATTGCTCTATCTGCCATATTCAGAAGGCTGAGGTGAGCACAAAGGCACTACAGACTCACCTGACTTAGTTTGCACAAGGTGACAGGTACAGCTAGGTGCTGTTATATAGGTGTCAAGTGGCTGGCAGGATGTAATTGGTACAGAAGTACCTGATCAATTGTCAGATATGACTTGTGTGGCAAGACACTGGCTGTGATCCTTGTAATACTTCCTATGCTGTCTGTGCACTTCATGGCTGAAAGGCTTTCTACAATAGCCACATGGTCTTCTTTCTTCTCTTACAGTGTTGAACCAAAGTAGTCTTCACCATGGGGTAAACAGATTGTTACTCAACAACATAATAGACTTGTTCTGTAGGATAGTGCCACATAGTGCAAGCTTGCTCATAGTACTGGATCAATCTAGCACTCTAAGGCATTGTCTGTCACTAAAATTTCTATCCCAATGCCAGTGGTAGGATATAGTTACTGGTAACTATACTCAATCCTGCTTATATTGCTCATAATAGTGCTTTCCTTGCTATATCTACTCTTCATAATGCTCCAGACACATTTCTCTGAGTGGATGTCTTCTTGTATGAATATACTGTGCATCAATAAGTACATTAACTATTTTACCTATTCTGCTGCTTTCTCTCATATACAACTTTCCTCTGTATTTACCAGCCAATATGCTGAATCTCTTCAGATATCCAAATGTTTGCTCTACCTTCACTCTGAAATGATTAAATATTTCATTGTAGAGCTTCTGCTTCCTTCTGTGCACACCATTTCTTGGCTTCCTATATGCTGTACTACATCCTAACCTCTGACAATCCTCTCCTATATGAGCTAAGTCTGCCATAGATCTCTCCGCTTTACTGAATTCTGGATGATTCTCCACCTAGAGTGCTTTGTTTTGCCTACTTCCAGCAAATGGCCCTCAGAACAAGATGATGTTACCCACAATGTCAGACAGTGCTTGAAACTTCACATAGTGTGCCTTGTATTTGCCAGAATCAATGTGCATTTGCCCTCTGGAAGGTCTGTTAATCCTGAATGGGAAGGTATCCAAGATACTCCTTACATGGAACCAGTTGCTGAACACTATAGGATGTGGAAGTCTATTGGAGTGTCTGAGCCAAGTATTCCCAGCTTGCACTAAGTCATTCATTCCTTCTGCAAGGTGGTTCTCCATTGCTGTCAGCTGGAAATGAAGGCTTCCAGTACTTTTGTTGCCATGGATGGTGGGATGAAGCTTTGTGGGGCTATAACTTCTGTAATAGCAGAAATGCTCAACAAGGGATCCCCTTGAATAGATAGGGGTATATGGTCCACAGTACTTGGTATAGATCTCCTCTGGTGTGTCAAAAGGAGATCCAGTGGTGGTGATGGGACTGATGAGAAAAGACCATTCAGATGAGTAAGTCATATTAAAATTAACAGGTGCTTGGGCTGAGGTGAATTGAATTAATTTGGGGCAATCAGCTTTATTTATCTGATTTCCATTCATTATCATTAAATCTCCATCAATTGCCATATATCCCTTCATTAGGTTGCAAAAATCATCCTCAAACAATGACTTGGCATTTTCATTGATGCTTTACTCACAAGTTTATAATCAAATTGAAAATCTGCAATTGATGTGATCCAACCTGTGTCAATGGAATCCAAGATGCATCATGCATTATATATGGAAAACTCAGCACTCACATTAGTTTTCATATTCATTTCATATAAGACCAGGTAGATGACAATACACTACTGTATAAGCATCCAAATCCATTATTATGGTCCCTATACCAGGTCTCAGCTCTTGTTTAGTACAACCCAGACAAAACACATCCCTAGCCCACAAGCACAGTGTAGTGGGGTCACAGTGACACCGACTGACAGATGTGCTCATTGCCATATTTTTTACTTCCCTATTTTTCTGCTACACATATTTTAGCTTTATCCCATTTGTCTTACCTGTTCAGTACTATCCCATAAGCCAGTTGACTATCACACCCGCTTACCTTATTGCATAAGTTATCCCTTACTTTATGTAAGATCACTAGCTGTAAGTGCTTCTATATTAGGCAGAGACCCATGCCAGTACCTGTGACACATGATCAACCTGTGTGACCATCTCTACCATTTCTATACCATACATGGTATCCCTATGTTACACAGGGTTCAGAGTGCTGATTCCTGATTGGTTCAATATGCTGTGCCTCTTAGAGCCTTCCTGCACCTACTTAGAATACTCTTAGCTTACTCAGATGTCATTGAGATTTCCATTGACCTCCAGGACCTTCTGGAACACCATGATTAGTAATCTCTTAGCCAGTGAGGAAAGCATATAAGGGAGGCAACCCCTCAACAATAAATCATCATCCCTTTTATCAATATACCAGCTTGTTGATTAGTGTCATCACTGCTACCTGCGGCTACCTGAACTTCCAACCCTAGACCACAGGACACTCCCAGGAAACCATGCAGACAGCCAACTAGCCTTGGAAGCACTACTTGTGAGGAATACTCAGAGTAGGTATCTTTTATTATATATGATTCTTTCCCAAGTATGTTCTTGTACAGGGAAAGATACTTTTCAGTCTTTGTAACTATTGACCACAGCTGCATACTTATCTAGTCTTTGCTGGTAGAGTTTACAGCTGTTTTGACTTTGGAAGCTTTAGTACATTGTCATCTCAAGGGATGCTGAACCCAGCACATACTTTTGTTAAGATGCCAACTAAGTTGGGGATTGTAGCTCAATAGTTTTCCCTTGACAAGCTTGTGGTTTTATTTCCCACCACATTAGATTAGAGACAGAACCCAAGTGTTCCTAGCAAGCTTTTGCCAGAGGTTATTGCACCCAGTGAACACCCTTGGATTTATACACCACCACAGTGGTCTGAACCTGAGAAGTCAATGTGGGATCTATTTGAGTTCTTACCAAATGATTTTGGTATGGCCCAAGTGCCTATGTTGAGCCTTCATACATATATTTGGGCACTATGCCTTGATCTAGCTGAGCTAGATACCTCAGAGAGTCAACAGGCATGGAAGAGCCTCAGTGGAAAGCCGTGGCATGGGTATTACAACAAGATGCCAGTGGATGTGTGTAAGAAGATATAAAAAGACAAATATTGAAATCAAGAATGAGCTGAGAGTGGGGGATTTGATGAGGAAGCCATGTGGGAACAACTTTGCACACAATTTGCCAAGCACAGGCCAGACGCATTGGTTTGTGCCTCTACTATGGGAACCAAGGAGATTTTAAATGGGTTTTTGCCTCAAGTGACTAATGTATAATGTGATATATCAGTAGAGCTAAGTGGCTTCCAAGAGCAATATACATAGGACTCTTCCAGGCAACAGTTCCAGAGTGTCAAACATACTGTAAGTGATTACCTTGAGGAATCAGAAGGTGACCTTCAAGAGGGGGAATACAGACTGCAAGCAACAGCATCTTGATCATGCCAGCATACCTTGCTGGATTCCTTACCATCCCTTGCAACTTCAGTGTGCCGGTATATGTTAGTCCAGACTACACCAGCACCCTTCTCAAGAGCACACCACATTGAGTCAACACATGTCAGGTCAATAAATGCGCTTCAGAGAAAAACTCCCAGAGCTTGCCAAACTGCTAATTTAAACACAAGTCCATTGGAGCAAACCAAGTTGCATTAACAAGCAGCATCATATCAAACTCAGCTAAGGGCCATGCCTGCATGTGCTATTACACCTGACCATCAGCAAGTTTCTTCTGGTGAACTGACTGATGATGACCCACATGAAGTGCCTCCACCACCAGAGCTTTTGGTAAGCAAAAAATGCATCAGCACATAGCACTACAGGGCAGCTCAGTTACATTATCTGGAGCAATTAAGCATGGCCAAACCGCAGCATTGCACTTGTCAACTAGGAGACAAAATACTGACTATAAATACAGAGGTAGCCAACATGATAGTCAGCCTGGAAGTAGTTTAGGTGTGCAAAGTGAATCCCTACCAAATACTTCAGTAGTAATCCCTGTTAGAAAAAACCTAGGAGAAGATGATGTGATTGCATTGAATCATTATTATTTGTCATGATCTACGCAATGTATTTTATTTTGCAATACAAATTGAGCCATTGCAAATCAGTGATCACTAAATTTTTGATACAATCTATATCAGGATCATCTCACATTTGAGCCAGAACCCCTTTAAGTAAACAACCTGCATATATATACATCATCTGTTACACCAGTGCAGCCATTTAATCCGTCTTGCACCTATTCAGTTGGTTACATGATAGCTATGACACCTTGTCCAATCTCTAAGATCAGGGATTTACTTGCTCAATGGGCAAAATAAGATATTTAATGGCAAATCAGGTAGCTTGTGTTTTGGTCAAAGAGCCAATTGGGGGCTGACAGCTTCAGGATACTTTCAGACCAGTCAACCATGGAGATATCATCCAATTGGAGTGATGGTAACCAAAATGGTAAGTATCAGTGTAGCTTATATTATGATACACATTTATTTCCATTTACATTCAAGAAACATACCCAAATACTGTATTTTACCTACCATAATAGCAATATCCACTTGTGCACATGATGCAAACGTAACCAGTTGGCACAATCATCTGTGCCAACCTCATTGTGTCAGATTGTGCTATAATGTGTGAGAACATCCCACATGGTGAAAATTGTCCAAGAGCAATTCTGCCTACTGGTAGCTATAGTATTGTGCCTGATTGTTCTTAGAGGCTGCAGGTTGTGCCGCTTACCCTGGCACAGTACAATGGAACAAGTCTAATGCTTTTTTATAACTTTTTTGTCAATACCAATGCAATGTTAGGACAATCTTGTATTTGCAACATTGCACCTAATAAGCCATTATATTAAAAGTTTCTATTTTACCAGATTTTTAGGTGCTCCAAGTGTCTCCAAAGGCATATATTTGTCTTTTGCACTACCCCAAAAAGCTCTTTGATGGCAGGTCAGAGGAGTAATTGCTGATAGTAGGTGCAGCAAGCAGTAGCTAATCAATAAAGGGAAAATGTTACTAATAGAAGGAATGATTTAACAACAAGGGATTGAGTTGCCTTAAATGCTTTTTCTGATTGCTAAGTAATAAGTAATGGCAAGGTTGTAGAAAATTCCAGACATCAGTGGAAATCTTGATGAGATCACCATGAGTTAAAAATGTTGTAAGAGTCATGGAGATATTCGAAGTGATTGGGAGAACAAGTAGATTATGTGGTTTTCACTTAATGATTTATTGAATGTGAAGTAGTATTTATACTTTTACCTGGTCTTGGCATTACAAACACGTAGAATAGGTTAAGGAAGGTCCCAAGAACATGTGTGCAAAGTTTGGGGCTGTTTGGACAACTTTGAGAATTTTCATGTTCTGGGTACCTGGTATTTTGGTGAAAATATTCTAAGTAAATCCCGACAAGGAATTTGGTCAGTATTCTCTAGGATTTGAAGGTGATGATCTAAGTGACTAAGTTAGGTGAATATTTAGGTGGAAATACAAATTTTTACAACACTCCCACTCAGCTAAATGTTCATACTGACTAGTCCTAATTTTGACCTAAGATATTCAAACTTGTCTCTAGCTAATGGTTTGGTAAATATGTCTGCAATCATTTCATCTGTAGAACAGTAAACTAAGCTAACTAAGTTATTCTCTATAGCTTCACGTATGAAATGATGTCTAATATCTATGTGCTTGGTTCTAGCATGAAAAGTTGGATTTCTACCTAGTTGTATACATCCTTGATTATCTTGAAATAAAGTAATAGGCATTTTTTGACATAGGCCTAAATCTGCAAAGAGCTTTCTTAACCACATTGCTTCTTTTGTAGCTTCACAGGCTGCCATATACTCTGCCTCTGTAGTAGAAAGTGCTACGGTTGGTTGCTTTCTTGAATTCCATGAAATGGCTCCTTTACAGTAAAGAAAGGTGTATCCTGTGGTGGATCTTCTGTCTTCTAAATTTTGTCCCCAATCAGCATCAGAGTATCCCACAAGATCCTGTTCTGAATCCTTATAAGTGTATCTTAAGCAGATATCAGCAGTTCCTTTTAGGTATCTAAAAATCCGCTTAACTGCTGCAATATGATCAGATCCATAATTCTGATTATGTTGGCTGACAACTCCCATTGAATATGAGATATCCGGATGTGTTCCAAGCATGATATACAACAGACTGCCAATCATAGATTGATAAGGAAAGTCAGGGCTTTCAGATGGCACCAAGCTCTCTTGATTTGGTTGAGTTTTGACCAAGTTAAGGTTTGTCTCCATTGGGGTAGCTGCCGGTTTACAGTCTTCCATTTTGTACTTCTTTAGTATATCTTGAATATACTTGGATTGGCTTAGGGTAATAGTCTGGGTACTTCTGTCTATGGAGAACTTAATCCCTAAGTAGTAACTGAGTTCTCCTAGATCGGACATCTTGAACTCCTTTGATAGGCTGGATTTAGTCTCTTCCAATGTTTCTAGGTTATTGGCGGCTATAATAAGATCATCCACATATAGAGCTAATAGAACAGGATTTGCTCTATCTGGCTTATAGTATATACTACAGTCAGCATTACTCCTTTTGAAACTCAAAGATTCCAAATATGATTCTATCTTGCAATTCCAGGCTCTTGGTGATTGTTTGAGACCATATAGTGACTTTTTAAGCTTGCAGACCAAATGGGGGTTATCTTGGTCAACAAACCCATCAGGCTGGTCCATATACACGTCCTCATCAAGTTCTCCATTCAAAAATGCAGTTTTTACATCCATTTGATGAATAAAAAACTTATATTTGGCTGCAATAGCCAATATTAATCTGATGGAATTAAACTTGGCTACCGGTGCAAAGGTCTCAGTATAGTCAAGTCCTTTTGTTTGAGAGTATCCTTTGGCTACAAGTCTTGCTTTGTATCTTTCAATCGTACCATCAGCCTTGTATTTTGTCTTGAAGACCCATCTGCATCCAATTGATTTTTGGTTGATTGGTAATTTGACTAAGTCCCAAGTTTGATTTTCCATCAGGGCCTGATATTCCTCAGTCATTGCAGATCTCCAAAACTTTGTCTGAGGGCTATTTAGGGCCTTTTTACAGTCTGGGGTTCATCAATATGGACTGAATAGGCATAGGCTAAGTTTGTACCCTCATTAATATAGTAATTTGGGCTATTTCTTGTCCAATTTGATCTCCAGGCATTTGATACTGGAATGATCACTTCTGGGATATTCCTGGGCACTGATTCTGGCGACCACGGTTGTAGAGTCCTCTGGAGTGAAAAAATTTTCATTGTTTTGCTCTGATTCAATCCTGACAATTGGTGGACTTGAGATCAAATTTTTGTCATCATCTGATGTCATTTTTTGTGAAAATTTTGAATTTTCATCAAACAACACATCCCTGGACTTGATCAGCTTCTTTGCTTTGGTATTGTAGAGTCTGTATGCCTTACTCTCATTGCAGTAGCCCAAAAATATGCATTTTACACTTTTTGGCTCAAATTTTGACTGATTTCCGGCCAGTTTTTTGGCATATGCTGTGCACCCAAATATTCTTAGATGTTCTGCACTTGGTCTGTATCCATACCATGCTTCAAATGGAGTAGAATCACAAAGTATTCTGTTATAACTCCTATTTTTAAGGTATACAGCAGTGGCAACTGATTCCGCCCAAAAATCATAGGATAATTTTTGATCATGGATCATAGATCTTGCCATATCAATTATTGATCTGTTAGCTCGTTCTGCTACTCCATTTTGCTGTGGGGAGTATGGTACAGTAGATCTCTTGCTTTATCCCATGAATTTTGACAGAAGTGGATGAAGAGTTTTGAGGTATATTCTCCACCATTGTCAGAGCGTATTTTCTTGATTTTTTCACCAGTTTCTCTCTCCACCATGGCTTTAAACTCCCTGAGCTTAGACAGAGCTTCTTCCTTTCTCTCCATGAAGTAGACCATGTGTATCTTGTATAATCATCAATAAAAGTGATTAAATACTTCATCCGCCTAAGGATAAATTTTGCATAGGTCCACACAGATCTGAGTGAATTAGATCTAATTTTTCTTAGTTTTGATTAACCCAGAGCTCTTGAACGTTGTCTGGCTTGTTTCCCATATATGCAGGCTTCACAGTGCAATCTGATCATAATTTGAGCACTGTGAAGCCTGCATATATGGGAAACAAGCCAGACAACGTTCAAGAGCTCTGGGTTAATCAAAACTAAGAAAAAATTAGATCTAATTCACTCAGATCTGTGTGGACCTATGCAAAATTTATCCTTAGGCGGATGAAGTATTTAATCACTTTTATTGATGATTATACAAGATACACATGGGTCTACTTCATGGAGAGAAAGGAAGAAGCTCTGTCTAAGTCAGGGAGTTTAAAGCCATGGTGGAGAGAGAAACTGGTGAAAAAATCAAGAAAATACGCTCTGACAATGGTGGAGAATATACCTCAAAACTCTTCATCCACTTCTGCAAAATTCATGGGATAAAGCAAGAGACTACTGTACCATACTCCCCACAGCAAAATGGAGTAGCAGAACGAGCTAACAGATCAATAATTGATATGGCAAGATCTATGATCCATGATCAAAAATTATCCTATGATTTTTGGGCGGAATCAGTTGCCACTGCTGTATATCTTAAAAATAGGAGTTATAACAGAATACTTTGTGATTCTACTCCATTTGAAGCATGGTATGGATACAGACCAAGTGCAGAACATCTAAGAATATTTGGGTGTACAGCATATGCCAAAAAACTGGCCGGAAATCAGTCAAAATTTGAGCCAAAAAGTGTAAAATGCATATTTTTGGGCTACTGCAATGAGAGTAAGGCATACAGACTCTACAATACCAAAGCAAAGAAGCTGATCAAGTCCAGGGATGTGTTGTTTGATGAAAATTCAAAATTTTCACAAAAAATGACATCAGATGATGACGAAAATTTGATCTCAAGTCCACCAATTGTCAGGATTGAATCAGAGCAAAACAATGAAAATTTTTTCACTCCAGAGGACTCTACAACCGTGGTTCAGCCAGAATCAGTGCCCAGGAATATCCCAGAAGTGATCATTCCAGTATCAAATGCCCGGAGATCCAATCGGACAAGAAATAGCCCAAATTACTATATCAATGAGGGTACAAACTTAGCCTATGCCTATTCAGTCCATATTGATGAACCCCAGACTGTAAAAGAGGCCCTAAATAGCCCTCAGACAAAGTTTTGGAGATCTGCAATGACTGAGGAATATCAGGCCCTGATGGAAAATCAAACTTGGGACTTAGTCAAATTACCAATCAACCAAAAATCAATTGGATGCAGATGGGTCTTCAAGACAAAATACAAGGCTGATGGTACAATTGAAAGATACAAAGCAAGACTTGTAGCCAAAGGATACTCTCAAACAAAAGGACTTGACTATACTGAGACCTTTGCACCGGTAGCCAAGTTTAATTCCATCAGATTAATATTGGCTATTGCAGCCAAATATAAGTTTTTTATTCATCAAATGGATGTAAAAACTGCATTTTTGAATGGAGAACTTGATGAGGACGTGTATATGGACCAGCCTGATGGGTTTGTTGACCAAGATAACCCCCATTTGGTCTGCAAGCTTAAAAAGTCACTATATGGTCTCAAACAATCACCAAGAGCCTGGAATTGCAAGATAGATTCTTATTTGGAATCTTTGAGTTTCAAAAGGAGTAATGCTGACTATAGTATATACTATAAGCCAGATAGAGCAAATCCAGTTCTATTAGCTCTATATGTGGATGATCTTATTATAGCCGCCAATAACCTAGAAACATTGGAAGAGACTAAATCCAGCCTATCTAAGGAGTTCAAGATGTCCGATCTAGGAGAACTTAGTTACTACTTAGGGATTAAGTTCTCCATAGACAGAAGTACCCAGACTATTACCCTAAGCCAATCCAAGTATATTCAAGATATACTAAAGAAGTACAAAATGGAAGACTGTAAACCGGCAGCTACCCCAATGGAGACAAACCTTAACTTGGTCAAAACTCAACCAAATCAAGAGAGCTTGGTGCCATCTGAAAGCCCTGACTTTCCTTATCAATCTATGGTCGGCAGTCTGATGTATATCATGCTTGGAACACGTCCAGATATCTCATATTCAGTGGGAGTTGTCAGCCAACATAATCAGAATTATGGATCTGATCATATTGCAGCAGTTAAGCGGATTTTTAGATACCTAAAAGGAACTGCTGATATCTGCTTAAGATACACTTATAAGGATTCAGAACAGGATCTTGTGGGATACTCTGATGCTGATTGGGGACAAAATTTAGAAGACAGAAGATCCACCACAGGATACACCTTTCTTTACTGTAAAGGAGCAATTTCATGGAATTCAAGAAAGCAACCAACCGTAGCACTTTCTACTACAGAGGCAGAGTATATGGCAGCCTGTGAAGCTACAAAAGAAGCAATGTGGTTAAGAAAGCTCTTTACAGATTTAGGCCTATGTCAAAAAACGCCTATTACTTTATTTCAAGATAATCAAGGATGTATACAATTAGGTAGAAATCCAACTTTTCATGCTAGAACCAAGCACATAGATATTAGACATCATTTCATACGTGAAGCTATAGAGAATAACTTAGTTAGCTTAGTTTACTGTCCTACAGATGAAATGATTGCAGACATATTTACCAAACCATTAGCTAGAGACAAGTTTGAATATCTTAGGTCAAAATTAGGACTAGTCAGTATGAACATTTAGCTGAGTGGGAGTGTTGTAA
>MCFE01000949.1:0-24438 GCA_002104905.1 Basidiobolus meristosporus CBS 931.73
TATGCAACTCAGTTAGGTAAATATTTAGGTGGAATTCCAAGTTTTTACAACACTCCCACTCAGCTAAATGCTCATACTGACTAGTACTAATTTTGGTCTAAGATATTCAAACTTGTCTTTAGCTACTGGTTTGGTAAATATGTCTGCAATCATTTCATTTGAAGGACAGTAAACTAAGCTAACTAAGTTATTCTCTATAGCTTCACTTATGAAATGATGTCTAGTATGTATGTGCTTAGTTCTAGCATGAAAAGTTGGATTTCTACCTAATTTTATGAATCCTAGATTATCTTGAAGTAAAGTAATAGGCGTTTTTGACATAAGCCTAAATCTGTAAAAAGCTTTTTTAGTCACATTGCTTCTTTTGTAGCTTCACAGGCTACCATATACTCTGCCTCTGTGGTGGAAAGTGCTACGGTTGGTTGTTTTCTTGAATTCCATGAAATTGCTCCTTTACAGTAAAGAAAGGTGTATCCTGTGGTGGATCTTCTGTCTTCCAAATTTTGTCCCCAATCAGCATCAGAGTATCCCACAAGATCCTGTTCTGAATCCTTATAAGTGTATCTTAAGCAGATATCAGCAGTTCCTTTTAGGTATCTAAAAATCCGCTCAACTGCTGCAATATGATCAGATCCATAATTCTGATTATTCTGGCTGACCACTCCCACAAAATATGAGTTATCTAGACATGTTCCAAGCATGATACACATAAGACTGCCAACCATAGAATGATAAGGAAAGTCAGGGCTTTCAGATGGCACCAGGCTCTCTTGATTTGGTTGAGTTTTGACCAAGTTAAGGTTTGTCTCCATTGGGGTAGCTGCAGGTTTACAGTCTTCCATTTGATACTTCTTTAGTATATCTTGAATATACTTGGATTGGCTTTGGGTGATAGTTTGGGTACTTCTGTCTAAGGAGAACTTTATCCCTAAGTAGTAACCAAGTTCTCCTAAATCAGACATCTTGAACTCTTTATATAGGCTGGATTTAGTCTCTTCCAACATTGTTAGGTAATTGGCTGCTATAACAAGATCATCCACATATAGAGCTAATACAACTGGACTTGCTCTATCTACCTTATAGTGTATACTATATTCAGCATTACTCCCTTTGAAACTCAGGGATTCCAAATAAGAATCTATCTTCCATGCTCTTGGTGATTGTTTGAGACCATATAGAGATTTTCTAAGCTTGCAGATTAAATGGGGGTTATCTTGGTCAATATGCCCATCAGGCTGGTTCATATACAGGTCCTCATCAAGTTCTCCATTCAAAAATGCAGCTTTACATCTGTTGTGTTGTATTATGATTAGTTTGGGGCTTGTTCTATAATGTAGAGGCTAATCAACAATATACAACAACTTCCAGTATGCTAATACTGAAATAGTTTATTGGAAGTTTGATATACCAATAGAAGATATAACTTTCACTAATTTCCTCAATCTTCGGCTCAAAATATACTGTAGGCAGTGTTTATCACTTCAACAGCAGTGTTCTGACCTTCTGTCAACTAATGGGCTTATTTACTTTTATAGTAACTTTTCCTTATTTTGAAGTCACTTTCCTTTCTGAGAAAATATTTCCTAATATGGAAATTCTGAACTCCCCTTTAACCTAAAGGGGTGTGTTGTAGAAGTCTCTAAAGGGGTCTTTAGACCTAAAGGGGTGTCTAAAGGGGTGTCTTTAGAGTAAAGGGGTTTCTTAAAGGGGTCTCTAAAGGGGTGTCTTTAGAGTAAAGGGGTTTCTTAGAGGGGACTTTTCCAACAGAAAAGTGGTAGTTTCTTGTAGAACTTAGATTGGATTCTTGTGAGCTTTGCAGTCTCTTTACTGATGTAGTACCAATTGAAGTCAGAATACTCAACAGTGCAAGTGATGCAGGGGAAGTCTTATAACCTTTAAACTTGTAATTGTAGTGTGGAGATTCTGGAAAGAGAGGCTCTCCCTTTATTTTTCAGCTGGGGAAGTCATATATATGAAAATTTTGAAGGATCAAAGTTTTTGGGTGATTGCGCAAGCAATACACGTGATACAAAGCTAACATTTTGCAGTAGTGCAGATCGGACATAGGCGCAGCACCTGTGAAAATTTCACGTGATTTGATTGGCTGGTTCGAAAGTTACACGCGATCAAAGTCACCATAGTAATCCTAGCAATAAGGCATAGTATATATAATAGTTGGACTCTTTTGGTCATAACTCCTTAAGTACTGCTTCAAATGAGCTGTAATTTGAAACATTTGTTGGCTACTACGTGTTCTGTATGACATAATATTCTTGGGTGGATTGCTTGTCAGGGTCTGGAGCATTTGTTCTTCAAAGTTGGAAATTCTTGATCTTTCACTTGTGTGTTACAATAGCAAAAAGCAAAATAAAGAAATGAGTGCAATATTGGTTTAGAGATATTGTAGTAATGGAATACTTTCCATTACCACACATCCATTTGATTTATAAAAAGCCTATATTTGGCTGCAATAGCCAATATCAATCTGATGGAATTAAACTTGGCTACTGGTGTAAAAGTCTCTGTATAGTCAAGTCCTCTTGTTTGAGTGTATCCTATGGCCACAAGTCTTATTCTGTATCTTTCAATTGTGCCATCAGCCTTATACTTTGTCTTAAAGACCCATTTGCATCCAATTGATTTTCAGTTGATTGGTCATTGGACCAAGTCCCAAGTTTGATTTTCCATCATGGCCTGATATTCCTCAGTCATTGCAGGTCTCCAGAATCATGTCTGAGGGCTATTTAGGGCCTCTTTTACAGTCTGGGGCTCATTGATATGGTTGGAATAGGCATAGGCTAAGTTTGCACCCCCATTGATATAGTAATTTGGGCTATTTCTTGTCTGGTTGGATCTCCAGGCATTTGATACTAGAATGATCACTTATGGGATATTCCTGGGAACTGATTCAGACTGAACCACAGTTGTAGAGTCCTCTGGAATGAAAATGCTCTCATTGTTTTGCTCTGAGTCAATCCTGACTATTGGTGGACTTGAGATCAAGTTATTGTGATTGGATGTCATTTTTTGCGAGAATTTTGAATTTCCATCAGACAACACATCCCTGGACTTGCTCAGCTTCTTTGCTTTGGTATTGTAGAGTCTGTATGCCTTACTCACATTGCAGTTGCCCAAAAATATGAGTATTACACTTTTTGGTTCAAATTTTGACTGATTTCCAGGAAGTTTCTTGGCACTTGCTGTACATCCAAATATTCTTCAATGTTCTGCACTTGGTCTGTGTCCATACCATGCTTCAAATGGAGTAGGATCACAAGGTACTCTGTGATAATTCCTATTCTCAAGGCATACAGCTGTGGCAACTGATTCAGCCCAAAATGCAGAAAATAATTTTTGATCATGGATCATTGATCTTGCCACATCAATTATTAATCTGTTTGCATGTTCTGCCACTCCATTTTGCTGTGGGGAGTAGGGTACAGTAGTCTCTTGCTTTATACCATGAATTTTGTAGAGGTGGAGGAAGATTTTTTAAGGTATGTTCTCCATCATTGTCTGAGCATATTTTCTTGATTTTTCACCAGTTTCTCTCTCCACCACTGCTTTAAACCCCCTGAGCTTAGACAGAGCTTCTTCCTTTCTCTCCATGAAGTAGACCTAAATGTATCTTGTATATTCATCAACAAAGGTGATTAAATACTTCATCCTGCTTAAGGATGAAATTTGCATAAGTCCACACAGATCTGGGTGAATTAGATCTAATTTTTCTTAGCTTTGATTAACCCAGAGCTCTTGAACAGTTGTCTGGCTTGTTTCACATATATGCAGGCTTCACAGTGCTCCAAACCTGCTGGGGGATCAATTTTTACTCTGGAAATTAGCTGATATTTGATCATTTTGCACAAATAAGCAATATTGATGTGTCCAAATTACCTGTGCCAAAGCATTGGTGTTTCTTCATTCAAGTTTCTTATATTGGCTTCCATATATGATGGAATATAAGTCAACTTGCATGAATTCTGCTCTCCAATACCCAAAGCAATATGGGCACCATTTTGGTCAGTGATCCTGCATCCAGAATTGTCAAAGCTGAAGCTGAGTCCTTCTGCAGTGGCCTTGCGTACAGACAGTAGGTTCTTGGCAATTCCTGGTACATAGAGTACTTCTTTGAAGGTCAGGGTATGGCTTCTTTCACTGCCTCTAAGGTATACTTGGATAGTTCCTTCTCTCACTGCATCAAGTGTTCTATTGTCACCCATGAAAACCTTCTTAACTGGAATTTCTTGATATTGGGTAAAAGGTTCTTGGTGGTATGTAAAGTGTTGAGATGCTCCAGAATCAATCTACCACGTCTGAGATTACATATGTGGTCATATTTAGTGCAGATATGAATAGTCTATCATCTGTTGTTGCAGCATTTCTGTATTCAGACTTCTATTGCTGATTATCTCTCTTTTGGAGACACCAATCTGATTTGTGTCCTTTCCTTTTGCAGTAGTTGCAAAACAGGTTGCTGTTGCCTTTGTAGCATCTTGGATACCTCCTTTGTTGGTTGTCATTGCTTATTAAAGCATTTTCTGTTGTAAAATTTATAATCCACCTTAACATTCACCTAGCTTGGTCACTTAGATCAGTACCTTCAAATCCTAGAGAATACTGACCAAATTCCTTGTTGGGACTTACTTAGAATATTCTCACCAAAATTCCAGGTACCCAGAACATGAAAATTTTCAAAATTATCCAAATAGCCCCAAGCTTTGCACACATGTTCCTGGGACCTTCCTTAACTTATTCTTTGTGCTAGTAATGGCAAGACTATGTAAAAGTATAAATACTACTTATACATTCAATAAAGCATTAAGTGAAAAGCACACAATTTACTTGTCCTCACAAATCACTTCCAATATCTTCAAGACTCTTAGAAGATTTTCTTCTTCCTTCTTAGTGGCACTTGATTTTCTTAATACTTCATCCAGGAGCCTTCAATATATGTAATTTAAGTTCAAATCTTTAGTTCTAGACTCTAGGGCTGATACAAGGCCCTGAAACCAGTCTGTCAGGCTATTCAGGATGATTACTATCACATCCTCATCAGTAGTTGGTATAGCCACAGATTCCCTCTCATCCACCAGCAGGGTATTTCTGTTAATTAGATTTTACATTTCTTCTGCAGGCAGCATCTTTAGAGTAAAGAGTTTCTGTCTAAGATAAATTTTCTTGGCAGCTGAACATGACTGATAGGTGTTGTCTAATGCCTTCCAGGCATTACTTGCTGTTTTGCTCTTGAGCATTGAATTAGCAATTTGTCTTTGGCATTAATGCAAATGCAGTTAAAGGCACTTTGTTCTTTCTTCTGGTGCTTTAAGGATTCCTCTCCCACATTTTTAGGAGGGCATTTGTCTCCCATAACAATATCCCAAAAACCTCTTTCTTGTAGCAGCATCTTCACCTTCACCTTCACCTTCCACACTTGGTAGTTAGAACCATCCAACTTTTCTGCAGAGGGAAAAGTTCCAGTAATAGCAATAGTGAACATTGCAGAGAGTGACAGCTTGGGGCTGATGACCTGCTGTAAGAGTCATGGAGATATTGGAAGTGATTGGGAGAACAGGTAAATTACATGCTTTTCACTGAATGACTTATTTAATATAAAAGTAGTATTTATACTTTCATATAGTCTTGCCATTACAAGCACACAGAATAAGTTAAGGAAGGTCCCAAGAGCATGTGTGCAAAGCTTGGGGCTGTTTGGACAACTTTGAAGATTTTGATGTTCTGAGTACCTGGAATCTTGGTGAAAATATTCTAAGTAAATCCCAACAAGAATTTAGTCAGTATTCTCTGGGACTTGAAGTTAATGATCTAAGTGACTAAGTTTGGCAAGTATTTAGGTGAAATTACAAATCTTTACAGCAACAATTACCCTGTTGGAAGATGCATTGGAATCTGTGGGGATAAAAATACCACTAAATATGTGGTAGTTTCCCTCCTGAATAGCCTGACAGACAAGTTACTGCAAGGCCTTTGTATCAATAATGTATTTCAGAACTGAAGATTTGACCTTAAACTATGTTTATGAAAGGCTTCTGGATGAGAAATCAAAAATAACAAGTGCCACTAAGAAGGAAGAAAAAAAAGCTTTAATAAGTAATAATAACCATAAGAGTGTTGTTAAAATTTGTAATCACATATATATACTGACCTGGCTTAGTCACTTAGATCATTACCAACATATCTAAGAGTATAAAGACCAACTTCCTTGTCAGGATTTACTTAGAGCAGTATCACCAAAACATCCAGTACCCAGAACATGAAGTTTTGAGAAGTTGTCCAAGCAGCCCCAAGCTTTGGATACATGCTCTTGGGACCTTTCTTAGCAAATCTGATATGTTTGTTATGTCAAAATCATGTTGGAGTATATACACTACTCTTGCATTTGTAATTCATTAAGTGAAAACCACATAATCTACTTGTTCTCTCAATCAACACCAATATCACCAAGCTGCTTACAGCATTAAGAAGGCTAGCATGGGAGACAACAGAACTCTTGATACAGTTGGACAGGGAGCTTTCCAAGCAAACCTTCAAAGAAATGAAGGAAGCCACATACCTACCTTCAAAGAAGTATTCCATATACCAGAAATAACCAAGAATTTATTAGCCATTACACAGGCCACCACAGAAGGACTCAGCTGCAGTTTTGACAATTCTGAATGCAGGCTCACTGATAAATTGATGCCTGTATTCCCTTTGGGTACTGGTGCCTGAAGTTTACACCAGTTTACTCATATCTTGCCATACTTGGATGCCCATATAAAAATCAGCTAATTTCTGGAGTGAAGCTGATCCCAGAGTTAACTTGGAGCACTCTGCAGTCTTCATATATGGGAAGCAAGCCAGACTGCTGCTCAAGAGCTCCAGGCTGATTGAAAGCAAGAAAAATTAGATTCAGCTCACTCATTTCTGTTTGGATTTATGCACAATATAGCCTTTGGTATAAAGATGCATTTATGCACGTATATTGATGATTATACAATATACATATGGATCTACTTCATGCAGTGAAAGAAAGCAGCTGTGTCTAGGCTCAGGAAGCTTCAGGCCAAGGTTGAGAAAGCAACTGGCAAAAAATATGAACATACACACTGAAATAATGGAGAATATACCTCAAAACTCTCCATCCACTTTTGCAAGATTAACATGATGAAGTAAGATACTACTGCACCATATTCCCCACAGCTCAATGGAGTATCAGGTTTTGCAAAAATATTAACAATGGGTATGGCAAGATCTATGATCTGTGACAAATATTTATCTTGTGATTGTTGGGCAGAAATGGTTGCTACAGCCGTATAGCTTAATAATTGGAACTATAGCAGAGTTATTTGTAATTTATTCCATTTGAGAAGTGGCATGGATAAAAATCAAGAGCAGAGTACCAAAGATTATGTGGTTGCATAGCATATGCTCAGAAGCCACCAGGAAATAGGTAAAAATTTGAACAAAATGGTGTAAAGCTCATGTTTTTGAGCTACTGTAATGAGGGTAAGGCATACAAACTGAACAGTACCAAAATTTAGAAGCTAGTCAAGTCCAGGGATGTGTCAATTGATGAAAATTCCAAATTTGCACAAAGCACAATATCAAATGAATACAAATATCCCCTCTCAAGTCCTCCAATAGTGAGGATTGAATCAAAGCACAACAGTGCAGTTTCTTCACTACAGAGAACTTTAACACTGTGGTTCAGCTTGAATCAGTGTCTATAGATATTTTGGAAGCGCTTATTCTAGTAACTCAATGCAGAAGATCCAACTAGTATAGAAACTCTAAACCCAATAGAGAAAATCCTGCTCTGTTAGCTCTATACTGTTGCAAGAGTGTTGGAGATACTGTAAGTGAATGGGAGAACAGGTAGAGTATGTGGTACTCACTCAAAGATTTATAAAATGTAAAAGTAATACTTGTACTTCTGCATAGTGTTGGAGAAACAGACACATACAGTATGTTAAGGTATATCCTAAGAGAGTGTGTGCAAAGTTTGGGGCTGTTTGGACTACTTATCAAAACTTCATGTTCTGGGTACCTGATGTTTTGGTGAGGGATATTCAAAGGGAATCCCAACAAGGAATTTGGTTGGAACTATACAAGACTTGCAGATGATGAATGAAGTGACTAGGTTGAATGGATATCTAGGTGATATTATAAAACTTACAATGTGATCCATCCTGCTTTTCAGCAGAGGGAGAGTTTCTTGTAACAACAGTGATAGATACTCCAGAGAGTGCCTGCTTGGAGCTCATAAGCTGTTGCAGGAGTTTTGGAGATATTGAAGGTGGCAGGGTGGACAAGAGGATTATGTGGTCTCACTTAATGGCTTATTGAATAAAAGGGTAGTATTCATACTTTTAGATGATATTGGCAGAGCAATCTCTATGTAAAATCTGAAATCTGGAACTCATTGACTTTTTAGCTTTTATTTTGCTGGCATTCTTATAGAATTCTGCTGGTATTCAGTTGGTGTTTCCGCTCCAAATTTTCATTTGCAATTTTGGTGGAAGTAATGGGTAGCTGATTACCAAGTTTGGTATGAATGCTAGTTGGTCTGGTCTCCCCTGCAAAGGATATCTGCTTGTCTGCTGTGTAGCTATTACCTGAGATATTGAGAGTTGCCACTTTGGGAAAGACAGAATTCAGCTAATATTAAAATGGTACTCTGCTAGCCTTTCTTGTTTTTTTTTTCTTGGGGAATGTGAAGAGTTTGTAGAAAAGGTTCTAGGAGTGTGTATGCAAAGTATGGGCTGTTTGGACAAATTTGAGGTATTTTATGTTCTGGTTACCAGATATTTTGGTGAACCTATTACAAGTAAATCCTGACAAGAAATTTGGGCAGAATTCTTGCGATTTGTAGACTATGATCTAAGTGACTAAGTTAGGGGAGTATTTAGGTGCAATCATAAAATTTACTACAACTGGGTGTACCAGTAGAGTATCATTGGAATACCATAGGTTAGCCAGATAAGCATTGTATGAAGTACGAGGTTGAAAACTTTCACAAGGCTGTATTGATTATGCACCACTTGGAGAAGTTTCATGAACTGATTTACAATGATCATCTCTCATGGGGTATCAAAGCAAATACTACTACCTAATCCATACAGGCCAAATACAGGCAGCCATTTATGTGGTAGGTACACAGGCCATCTTTGAACTAGAGAGTAGGAATATAAACTCGAATATAGAAGAGGGCAATGAGATTAGCTAGAGTGTTCAGTCCCCTTCACATTGCTAATCCCGCCATGGTATATATTTTATTATATTCTACCCTGTTAAAATTTTTGGCAAGTTGATCGTACGTGGTTTAGTCAGTTTAGTTTTCCATCAAGCAGGTCATCGTGAGTGTTGGTTGCAAATGGAACTACAGATACTTTCCAAATCTATTCCGCGGTTTAGAATGTAGAAAATAGGCCAGATGTGCCCCCAATTAAGAACGGCTAGCCTTTAAACCAGATGCTTGCTATCCACCTAAAAGTCCCCATTCTACTAGTGCTGGCCCCATATTGTTGATCGTTGTGCTACGCCTGCCTCTTTATCAATAGTCAGTGCGGTGGGAGAATTGTGCATCTATTAGGTATTCGTGTGGCTGATATGGTGGTGTCAGTAGGAGTGTGGTTTGGTGTGTGAACTTGCTTTGCATTGCTGTTGATAACGATCTGAATGATCCAGTGTTCAACCATTCCGCAATCCACCCTGGTTGAGGCTGTCTCTGGCTTGGTGGCGAGGGCCACATATAAAGAGCATATATCCCACCGGCTCTCTCTTTCCCCACTCTTTCCACCTTCCCACCTATCAAGCAATACATCAGCCACATCATAGAACTAGTAATACATAGCACAGATATGAAGCGATCTCCTCAAAATTCGGCTTGCGAGGTGTACTACATGCCAGTGTGTGAGGCTCTGAAGAGGAGAGAAAAGCACAGTCGAGTTAGACGACCACCCCACTCGAAATCAGGAGATACTGTAAGTGAAAATATTTATGGGCGAATCGCTGGTTAGTACAAAGGGCTAAACTGGGCGCCACCTAACCCCTTCAGCGTGCAAGAAGGAGAAGTAGCGCCTCCGCCACACTGAGTGAACAGGCACTGGAGTTGCTGCAGAAGGAAGCATTTATGGAACTACGAAGGCAAATCCAGGGCTACAACGAACAACTGGTTGCACGGATGAGATATGTTGAAGCACTTCCTCTTGAGGAGCAACACTCCTGGCTTGAGGCGATTGTGCGACAAGACCAGCACATGGACGAGGATAAGGATGTTGAAATTCTCATCGAGGCCATGCAAGAGTCGGCCACAACCAAGGACTACTCGGCGATCACAGAGTGGCAGGAAAGCAGAGCATGTGAGCCCAACGAGTGGTTGAGCATATCAAGCGAAGAGTGGAGCAATTATATGCAGTAGCCATCTCAAAAAGGAGACTAGTGTAAATATTAGGCCAGTTTCAATGAGCTGGGAGGAGAGATAGGCACCCACATGTACTGCACACCACCACCCATATATTGGTAATTATCCTTGGTAGGATTTGTAACATGCATTTTAGTTGTAATTAGTTTAGAGCGATCCATTCTATTCATTCAATATTCGGACAGTCAGATAATCGCATTACTTATTAGGGGTGCTATCTACAATATAATTATAGGGTTTGAGATAAGCTATTTTCATTCCCACAACTAGTCTATCGCAGGCTACGAAGTGGAATATCCTTGTGGTATGCTACGGGCTTGTTGATTTTCCCACCGCTGGGCTGAGACAGCTGAGGGTTGTTGATTTTGGAATGTGTGCGGCCATACAGTGCATAGACCATGAGCCCGACGCCAATCCACACGGCCAGATTTATGATGGTTGATGGCGAGGTTGTCGAGAGCAGAACAACGGACAATGCAGCGCCGATAACTGGGATCACGAATGGGCCCAAGGGGATTTTGAACCTTCTTGGAGTGTCTGGACACCTGAAGCGGAGCACAATGACTCCGATATTGACAAAGAAGAATGCAAACAAGGTGCCTGCCGTGGTAATGTCGCTAAGCACGTCAACAGGAAACATACCCCCTAATAGCGCACAAAGAACACCGGATAGGGTAGTTGTGAACCAGGGAGTCTTGTATTTGGGGTGGATTCTGGCGGCAATCTCAGGGAACAGCCCATCCTTGGCCATGGCGTTAAAGATACGAGGTTGCCCCATCAACAGAATTAGCATGATGGAGGCCAGACCGAATACAATTCCCATGCCAATAATTATACTTAGCCAAGTCATACCAGTTCTAGCAACGAGAATAGTGATAGGGGCAGCAACCCTACCAAGGGTACTGCTGTCGGTAAATGGATGCAATTCCTTGTAGGGAACAACACCAGTCATTATGAGACAAACGCCAATGTAAAGGATGATGCATACGACCAGAGAGCCGCAGATGACAATTGGTAGGTCTCGCTGGGGATTCTTTGCTTCTTGGGCGGTCGTGGAAATGATGTCGAATCCAATATACGCAAAGAAGACTGTACTGGCGGCAGAGAACACGCCAGAAACGCCGTACTTTGCAAATCTACCCTCGTTGGGAGGTATGAATGGAGTATAGTTTGCGGGGTTGATGTGCTTGATGCAGGCGAAGATGGTGAGGAGTACCACAATAACCTTGATGGAGACCATGACGCTGTTGACTCGCGTGGATTCCCGAATACCGAAGCACAGAAGGGTCGTGATCACAAGGGAAATGACGACGGCCGGGACATTAAGATAATCGCCAGTTTTCATGAAGGAGCCGCTCTCAAACTTGATCGGGGAGTTTACCCACTTGGTGCTTATTTTATAATCAAATGCAATTTCAAGAAACGCAACCAGGTAGGCAGACCAGGCAACAGCGGTAGTAGCAGCACCAACAAGATACTCCAAGATCAAGTCCCAGCCGATAATCCAACCGATCAGTTCGCCCATTGCTGCGTAAGTGTAGGTGTAAGCAGAGCCAGCCACGGGAATCATGGAGGCCATCTCGGAGTATGAGAGAGCCGTGAACGCAGCAGCAATCCCAGAAACAATGAAAGAGACGACAATGGCGGGGCCAGCTTTTTCAGCGGCAGCAACTCCAGTCAACGTGAAAATGCCCGTACCAATGGTGACGCCTATCCCTACCGATGCTAAATCCATAATATCTAATGTGCGTTTCATTTCTGAGCTCGCCAGTTCGGTTTGAATCTGCTCCATGCTTTTGACTGTAAAGAGCCTCAACCACCAAGGCTTTTTTCCGGCCTCGTACGAGACGAGCCCTTGTTTTCTCATCTGGAGTTGGAACCTTATGCAATGTGAAAATAGTACCTTCAGATGGCCGAAGAAAAGATGTTTATATACTATTACCAATCAGGTAATCGGCTTCTCATGCTCATAAGACATGAGAAATTCTCAAGTTACACCAGTTCATCGGTTCTTTCCATTGAATTATTTATCAATCATGTGCCCTCAAATTGGTGTACTGCCATAGTGAGCGAGTTGTTGATTATTAACGTAATACTTGGTGGGGAATCCTCGTCCTTCAAACAGGTTGTCAGGACATAATTTGTAGATGGATGGTGTGTTCTTTGCTAGATTATCCTCGATATCGGGTTAATTTATTCAATGTCTTGGTCATGGTACCACAGGTAGTTTACTTTTGATATTTGGTGATAGAAATCAGTATGAGAGTGATGCAATGCGCACGGATGTATCTTGTTAGTCAAGGAGCAGGCGAATTTGTAATGGAGTCAGTCAGGTGATGCAAAGGTTATCCATTCTCCCTAACATCCACATCCACATCCACGCCCGCAACCACACCCACGCTCATACTCACACTCATACTCACGGTCATGGCCACATCAATATGATTTGAATGGTTCAATCATTTCGCAGGGTCACGTATAAAGATAATGTATCCCACAAGATCTCCTTTTCACTGCTCCTTCACAAAAGCATATTATTCTTATCAAATTGCGTAGTGCAAAGCTAACTGAAGCAACAGCCAATAATGGGTTAATCCATATGGCATTCTAACCAAGAAAACAAATATCGTTGTCGAATAGTTAATGAAATCCTTTATAAGTGACTTCGGGAGTGGGGTTACAAAATCACTCAAGTATTAGCAGATTACAAAGCATATTTGGGTTTTCCATCAACTTCTCATTCTGACAACGAGCTAGATGTGGGTTGTTGATTCTGGAATGGGTGCGGCCATAGAATGTATAGATAACAATACCAATACCCATCCATATGAAGAGACGAGTTATAGCTGAGGTTAGGGTGGTGCAGAACAAAAGGATGGTTAAGGCAGCTCCAAGAACAGGAATCACGAATGGTCCAGGGGGAACCTTGAATCTACATGGAATGTCCGGGCGTTGGAAGCGAAGAATGATGATGACACTAATATTCATTGAGAAGAATGCAAGCAAAGTTCCAGCTGTGGTAGTGCTACTAAGTATGTCAACAGGAAGCACTCCGCCAAGTAAGGCACAAAGAACACCAGAGAGGGTAGTTGTGAACCAGGGAGTCTTGTATTAGTCCATCGTTGGCCATAGTATAGAAGATACGTGGCTGACCCATCAATAGAATCAGCATGGCCGAGGCTATGCCAAAAATAGTTCCCAAGCTGACAACAAAATTCAACCAGCTCAAGCCAGTTATAGCGATGAGGATTGAGATAGGTTTAGCGGCATTTTGTCCTGGAGATTTATAGGGAGAAGTACCAACCGCAACGAGGGAAACGGCGATGAAAGAACTATGCAAATGGCCAAGGTACCACAGACAATCAGCAAATTCCTCTGGGAGCTTTTTGCTCCCAGGGCCGTCGTGGAGATGATGTCTAATCTAATATACGCAACAAAACTGCACTGACGGTAGAGAACATACCGGAAACACCGTACTTCCCGAACTCACCTTCATTAGGTGGGAAGAATGGGGTGTAGTTGTCGGGGTTTATATATTTGATACAGGTGAAGATGATAAGCAGGACCGTGAGGACCTTGACGACAACCAACACTGCGTTTACTCGTGTAGATTGACGGATGTCAAAGCATAGTAGTATGGTAAACATTAAGGAAACCGCAATAGCAGGAAGGTTAAGATAGTTGCCAGTCGTTATGAAGGCCTCCCCAAAAAACGCGACTGGAGAGTTCACCCACTTGGTGCTTATTTTACAGTTAAATGCGATTTCAAGAAACGCTATGAAATAGGCGGACCAACCAATAGAGACAGTGGCAGTACTAACCAGATATCAATCCTACCTACAATCCAAGCGATCAATTTGCCCATTGCTGTGTAGGTGTAGGTGTAGGCGTAGGTGTAGGTGTAGGCGTAGGTGTAGGTGTAAGCGGAGCCGGCCATGGGAATCATGGAGGCCATTTCGGAGTATGAGAGAGCAATGAATCCAGTGGCGATACCAGAAACAATAAAGGTGACAGCAATAGCGGGACCAGCTTTGGTAGCGGCACCGATTGCAGCCAACATGAAAATACCCATTAGCCCCTATCCCTACTGACATCAATTCCATGACGCCCAATGTACGCTTCATTTCGGAGTTATCCAGTTCGGTTTGAATCTGCTCCATGCTCTTGACAGCAAAGAGTCTCAACCATCAAGGATTTTGACTATCTTGATGCCCACGTTGCTTTAGACCGAGTAAAGACAATACTTTTATATATATGCTGTAAAGTGGTTACACAATACTTTTGAAAGATAACATAATGTGGATGTGCTTGGCAAATGAGTTCTGACACATACGAATCTCGAAAGTAGGTTTTCAAAATAAAGTTTTCAGATGAATATTGGTGATGGTTGATTGGTAGTATAGCTCAGCTTCACTAGGACAATGTTATCGTTGAATACTCAGCTTTGCTAGGGCAATGTCGTTGAATACCTGATAATATTCTTTACAATTTACCAATGGATGAGATTACAGGATTGCTCGTTTTAGGTCGATTCTTTTACGGTCTGATAGCCAGATACATGTAAAATGTTGATTCTGGTGTAGCTGCAACCGTAGAATGCATAGATGACAACACCAATACCCATCCATATGAAAAAATGAACAATGGTTGAGGCTGGGATGGTGCAAAATAAAAGGACGGATATTCCAGCTCCGAGAATAGGAATCACGAATGGGCCAAGGGGGACCTTGAATCTACGTGGTTTACCTGGGTATTTGAAGCGAAGAATGATGACATTGATATTCACCAGGAAGAATGCAAACAGTGTTCCAACCGAGGTCATATCACCAAGTACGTCAACGGGGAGAACGCCTCCAAGTAAGGCACAGAGAACACCAGAGAGGATGGTTGTGAACCAGGGGGTCTTGTATTTGGGGTGGATTCTGGCAGCAACCTCAGGGAAGAATCCGTCTATAGCCATAGCATTCAAGATGCGCGACTGACCCATCAGTAGAATCAGCACGACTGAGGCCGAGCCAAAGATGGTACCCAAACTGACAACAATATTTAACCAGTTCAAGCCAGTGGTAGCGATGAGGATTGCGATGGGTTTAGCGGCATTCTGACCTGCTGGGTGCAAATCTCCGTAGGGGACAACTCCAGTCATAACCAAGCCTACTGCAATGTTTAAAAAGGTACATATAAGCAAAGAACCCAAAATACCAATGGGTAAATCTCTTTGGGGATTTTTCGCTTCCTGTGAAGTAGAAGAAACAACGTCGAATCCGATATAGGTAAAGAAGACAGTAGTGGCGGCGGAGAACGTGCCAGAAATACCGTACTTCCCGAATTCACCTTCATTAGGTGGGAAGAATGGGGTGTAGTTGTCGGGGTTTATATATTTGATACAGGTGAAGATGGTAAGCAGGACCGTGAGGACCTTGACGACAACCAACACGGCGTTTACTCGCGTAGATTGACGGATGTCAAAGCATAGTAGTATGGTAAACACTAAGGAAATCGCAATAGCAGGAAGGTTAAGATAGTTGCCAGTCGTTATGAAGGCCTCCCCAAAAAATGCGACTGGAGAGTTCACCCACTTGGTGCTTATTTTACAGTTAAATGCGATTTCAAGAAACGCTATGAAATAGGCGGACCAACCAATGGAGACAGTGGCAGCACCAACCATATACTCCAGGATTAAATTCCAACCTATAATCCAAGCGATGAATTCGCCCATTGCTGCGCAAGTGTAGGCGTAAGCGGAGCCGGCCATGGGAATCATGGAGGCCATCTCGGAGTAAGAGAGAGCGGTGAACGCAGCAGCAATCCCAGAAATAACAAAAGAGACGACAATGGAGGGACCAGCTTTTTCAGCGGCAGCTATTCCAGCAAACGTGAAAATACCCATGCCAATGCTGGCACCTATGCCTACCGATACTAAATCCAAAATGTTCAACGTTCGCTTCATTTCTGAGTGAGCTGCTTCGACTCGGGTCTGCTCTATGCTTCTAACAGTAAAGGGCTTGAGCCACCAAGGTTTTTTTCTATGTTTTCTCATTGTATCTAGATCGTTATCCAATAGCCAACAGAGCCTTATATACTACTGATAACTTCGAAAAGTTACACGAAATCATTTAACCTACTTTTGGGTAAATCTGTCTGGTACTTGGCAAACGGGTTTCTGAATGGTTCAACAACCTCACAACAACCGGGGCGTTGACTATTTACATGCCACTTGGTATGGACTTCAATGTACAGGCCAACACTATTTGCTATCACATCTCAGAGCCTTATTTATTTAGTTTGTTAAGCCGTAGCGAGTAGTAATACACTAGTATCCTGATACTATGGGTACTTTTTTTGCACAACATTTGGTTTGCAGGTGGATTTATGTGAATATCACCTTTTCCGTTGTTCACCACTTCACTCACCTGCCAGAGGTTAAAACGCATAATGGCTAAGAGCGGTGCCACTATATGGAATAGCGTGTAAAACAAGAGAAAAAGATAGTCACACACATAATGCGCACAACCATGCATTGATATGTAACTTATTTTGGAGTGATCCATTCTATTCATTCACTATTCGGACAGTCAGATAATCGCATTACTTATTAGGGGTGCTATCTACAATATAATTATAGGGTTTGAGATAAGCTATTTTCATTCCCGCAACTAGTCTATCGCAGGCTACGAAGTGGAATATCCTTGTGGTATGCTACGGGCTTGTTGATTTTCCCACCGCTGGGCTGAGACAGCTGAGGGTTGTTGATTTTGGAATGTGTGCGGCCATACAGTGCATAGACCATGAGCCCGACGCCAATCCACACGGCCAGATGTATGATGGTTGATGGTGAGGTTGTCGAGAGCAGAACAATGGACAATGCAGCTCCGATAACCGGGATCACGAATGGGCCCAAGGGGATTTTGAACCTTCTTGGAGTGTCTGGACACCTGAAGCGGAGCACAATGACTCCGATATTGACAAAGAAGAAAGCAAACAAGGTGCCTGCCGTGGTAATGTCGCTAAGCACGTCAACAGGAAACATGCCCCCTAATAGCGCACAAAGAACACCGGATAGGGTAGTTGTGAACCAGGGAGTCTTGTATTTGGGGTGGATTCTGGCAGCAATCTCAGGGAACAGCCCATCCTTGGCCATGGCGTTAAAGATACGAGGTTGCCCCATCAACAGAATCAGTATAACTGAGGACAAGCCAAAAATGATCCCCATGCAAAGAATAATACTTAGCCAAGTCAATCCTGTTCTAGCTGCGAGAATAGTGATGGAAGTAGAGACATTGCCAGGGTCACTACTGTCAATGAATGGGTGTAATTCCTTGTAGGGAACAACACCAGTCATTATGAGACAAACGCCAATGTAAAGGATGATGCATACGACCAGAGAGCCGCAGATGACAATTGGTAGGTCTCGCTGGGGATTCTTTGCTTCTTGGGCGGTCGTGGAAATGATGTCGAATCCAATATACGCAAAGAAGACTGTACTGGCGGCAGAGAACACGCCAGAAACGCCGTACTTTGCAAATCTACCCTCGTTGGGAGGTATGAATGGAGTATAGTTTGCGGGGTTGATGTGCTTGATGCAGGCGAAGATGGTGAGGAGTACCACAATAACCTTGATGGAAACCATGACGCTGTTGACTCGCGTGGATTCCCGAATACCGAAGCACAGAAGGGTCGTGATCACAAGGGAAATGACGACGGCCGGGACATTAAGATAATCGCCAGTTGTCATGAAGGAGCCGCTCTCAAACTTGATCGGGGAGTTTACCCACTTGGTGCTTATTTTACAATTAAATCCTATTTCAAGAAACGCAACCAGGTAGGCAGACCAGCCAACAGAGGCAGTAGCAGCACCAACAAGATACTCCAAGATCAAGTCCCAGCCGATAATCCAACCGATCAGTTCGCCCATTGCTGCGTAAGTGTAGGTGTAAGCGGAGCCAGCCACGGGAATCATGGAGGCCATCTCGGAGTATGAGAGGGCACTGAACGCAGCAACAATCCCAGAAACAATGAAAGAGACAACAATGGCGGGACCAGCTTTTTCAGCGGCAGCGACTCCAGTCAAAATAAATATACCCGTGCCAATTGTGGCACCTAGTCCTACTGACGCTAAATCCATGATGTCCAAAGTACGTTTCATTTCTGAGCTCGCCAGTTCAGTCTGAATCTGCTCCATACTTTTGACAGCAAAGAGTCTCAACCACCATGGATTTTTTCCATCCTGGTATGAGACATGGCCCAATTTTCTCATTGAATCTAAATTAGAGGGGAGAAGGTAACTTCAGCTGGTTTGCTCATATACTCTTATATACTATCAAGAATCAGGTTACCAACTTCCCATGGACATGATGCAGCAAAACCACTGTACCTTACGAGAAAAGTAAGGATGCGCCAATATTGGAACGGCAGGTCACACAAGCCTAGCTACCCATATTACCTATTTGCTTATCGTTTAGTTTAATCATGCACCTCGATACCATCCAAAATGTGTACCTCCTTTGTGCACCAGCCTTTGATCAGTATGGCAGCCCAATATTTGAAATGGAATCTTCTCCCTTCAAACAGGATACCCGCCCTGATCGTAGAAACGGTACTACAAACACCGTCTTATTCACATAATTGCTTGACTAGTAAGAGAGTAGATAAGCCGTGGCTGAGCTTAAATGATGACCGAAAAACTCTAAAACATAGGGAATAGTGAGCCCTAAGTAGTCACTACCTTTTCCAGGGAAGAGATATAACTAGCCAGAGTCAATACGGTTAGCCGTTATGCTACACATACCTTCTAAATTACCAGTGGTATACAGCCGGAGAGGCGTACGTCAGCTTGGAGATGATTGCGAAGGTATGCGGGTTGGTTTGGTTGGTGCGAAAGTAAGTGAGTGTGAGAGTGTGTGATATATCCAGACCTACAGAGTGTGGCAGTAAGTAACAAGTCTAGGCCTATCCTAAATTGCTGTTAAAAGTCAATCAGGTGACTGAAAACACGTAGAGAACGTAGATTATGTGTTGTTTATTCTCCACACCTATATCCATGACTCACACTTACACTTACACTCATACCCACACCAACATCAACACCCTCAGCTACAATTTCACATTTACTCACACCTATGTCATTATATCATTTGCACAGCCCAATATCTGACATCCAAAGTGAATGTTTCCATCCTTCCCCATTGGACACCAGAAGACTAACTGTTAGCCTTATTCCAAAGGCCAATATTTCACGGATTGGAAGCGACCGCCACTATAGAGCTAAGAATTGCTTTAACAAATATAAGCTAAAGTTACTGAGGAGCTAAACTTATTAACGTTACACAGAAATCATCGAGTCTCTTAACTGAATATTTATATAGCATAACACAGCTTTACAGGGGCAATGTTGGTGTTGAATATTTAATAAAATCCTTTACAAGTGGCTTCAGGAATGGGATTACAAAATTACTGAATGTTAAAATATTAATGGATTAAAAAGCATGCTCGGGGTTTCCCATTGGCTTCTCCTCGTTCTGATAACGAGCTAGATGTGGGTTGTTGATTTTGGAATGGGTGCGGCCATAGAATATATAGATAACAATACCAATACCCATCCATACGAAGAGACGAGCAATGGTTGAGGTTGAGGCAGTGCAAAGCAGAAGGATGGATAAGGCAGCTCCAAGAACAGGAATCACGAATGGGCCAAGGGGGACCTTAAATTTACGTGGAATGTCTGGGCGTTTGAAGCGAAGAATGATGACACCGATGTTCACCAAGAAGAATGCAAACAGTGTTCCAACTGAGGTCATATCACCAAGTACATCAACGGGGAGAATACCTCCAAGTAAGGCACAAAGGACGCCAGAGAGGGTAGTTGTGAACCAGGGAGTCTTGTATTTGGGGTGGATCCTGGCAGCAATCTCGGGGAAGAGTCCATCCTTGGCCATAGCATAGAAAATACGTGGCTGACCCATCAATAGAATCAACATGACTGAGGCTAAGCCGAAGATGATACCCAAGCTGACAATAATATTCAACCAGTTCATGCCGGTAGCAGCGATGAGGATTGCGATAGGCTTAGCGGCATTTTGACCTGGTGGGTGCAACTCTCTGTAGGGGACAACACCAGTCATAATGAAGCACACAGCGATGTACAGAATGGTACAAATGATCAGAGAGCCGCAGATACCAATGGGTAAATCTCTTTGAGGGTTCTTTGCTTCCTGTGCAGCGGTGGAGATAGCATCAAATCCAATGTATGCAAAGAAGACGGTGGTGGCGGCGGAAAACATGCCAGAAACACCATACTTCTCAAACTTGCCCTCGTTAGGTGGGAAGAATGGAGTATAGTTGTCAGGGTTGATATTTTTGATACAAGCGAAGATGGTAAGAAGGACAACGACGACTTTGATGCCGACCATGACAGTGTTGACTCGCGCAGATTCCCGGATACCAAAGCATAGAAGACCTGTAATCGCGAGTGAAATCACAATGGCTGGAATGTTGATGTAGTCCCCGGTAGTTACGAACGCATCATCCACATAAGACACTGGAGAGTTGACCCACTTGGAGCTCATTTTATATCCGAATGCACTCTCAATGAAAGCGGTGAAGTAGGCGGACCAGCCAACGGAGACAGTAGCAGCACCAACAAGATATTCCAAAATCAAATCCCATCCAATAATCCAGCCGATAAACTCACCCATGGTAGCGTAGGTGTAAGTGTAAGCAGAACCAGCAACCGGAATCATACAAGCCATTTCAGAGTAAGAAAGAGCAGCGGTACCAGCAGCGATACCAGACACAATGAAGGAGATTGCGATGGCTGGGCCAGCCTTGTCAGCAGCAGCAATACCGGTCAACACGAAGATACCAGTACCAATGATGGCACCAATACCTACTGAAGTCAGGTCCACATAGTTTAATGAACGTTTCATTTCCGAGTTAGCAACTTCAGACTGGAGCTGCTCCATGCTCTTGACTGTGAAGAGCTTTTGCCACCAGGACTTTTGTCCAGCTTCGTATGAGACGACTTCTGATTTACTCATATTCCAACAGATGCAATTATTTGGCAATGAGAATTAGTAATCGAAGAGTAGATAAATAAATAGAAGCAAAAAGAGATGGTGTTTAGTGGACCTGCAGTGGACCTTATATACTGTTGAGGAGAACACTGCTTCCCATGGTCATGAAGCGCTCAACATAAGGATATAGATTCCAAGTCACACAAACTCATCTTTCATTATACATGATTACTTATCCAGAGATAGCACCACAAATCTTAATCCGCTCGCAGTTAACATCATGTGAAGTGTGTTCCAACGGATGCGTGTGCTTCCATCCCCAGCTACATTTCCATACGCTTGGTGTTTTCTGATAACCAGTTTTTCGGGCTTAAGGCCGGAATCTTCCTCCTACTAACGCTTTGTTGAGCACATGAGATCTTGAACACCCACCCTGCAACCATTCGGTGATCCGTTTGATAAGATCTCAACCAATCTGCTCCACCGGGGGGAGCTCACGTATCGTCAAACCGAGGCCTTTAGAATTGGATCCAAGTGGAACTGATGAAAATTCTCGATCATTAATGACCGAGACATTTAACGGATATGGCTACGAATCTAAATACCAGAAGGTTAATTGGTTTGGTGCAGTTCGAGAGTTGTTTGCGCTCTAATTGAATCATTGTTATTATGGCATATCAACCAACAGGCTGACCTTTTGGCACTCCTGCACATATGGCATATCAGCCAACTCCACACATTCACCATCATTGACCAACTCCAGTTCCAAAAATAATCCCCATCATTGGTCAAGCTCCAAATGTAACCACCCACTCTGAGTAATGCTTCGCGCTCTATTAAGGTAGATTGCCACTGAATGCCTTTGAATGCCACTGAATTCAAACCAAATTGGATGGTGAATGAATGGTTCGACTGGTTTAGGAACTGACATGTGTGATCATTATTTGAGAGGGTTGCCATAAGAGGGATTCCATCATGCGTGTGACCAAGTTCAAAACATCGCAAACTCTAAACCTTGATTTAGCCACATCAATGTACACTTTCCCATATGTGTAACGAAACTACAGTACCGCGCAAGCGGTTCGAGTTCAGATCGAATTTTCTGATCATTTACCCATGCATCCAATATTTTCTCAAGGTCGGTTCTGCATTGTGTGTGCGTATTGGTAAATTCGTGAGATCCAGGTTGGGGTTGGGTCAGGTCCAATCCACCCACCTAGGATGATGTTCTACATTGGTTTCACTCTCCTCATTGAGTGGAGGTGACATGGATAATGCATACAAAGACTCCATTTCTCTTATAAATGCCCTTTTGTGTGACTTCTGTCAGCGTGTTATCTCTTCTTTTATTCGCTTTCTTGATTCTTGTACGAGGTTCAACTTGATTATCCAAACTTCAATCATTCGTTTGCAACCGTAACTTTATCATGAAACCCGAAGTTACCAATTACGAGGGGCCCAAGAGGAGTTGGTGGAGAAAACTCTTTGCTGTCAAGAGTTTGGACCGGTTGCAAGCCGATGCCGAGGAGTCCGTGCTGAGACGTTCGCTGAACTTTATGGACCTGACTGCAATAGGGATCGGTGCCATCATCGGGACCGGTATCTTTGTCCTAACAGGAATTGCCGCTGCGAAAAACGCTGGGCCTGCTGTTGTACTGTCTTTCGTGGTATCGGGTATTGCCGCTGGCACGGCAGCACTCTCCTACTCGGAGATGGCGTGTATGATTCCAGTGGCCGGATCCGCTTATACCTACGCCTACGCTACCATGGGCGAACTGGTAGGTTGGATCATTGGATGGGACCTGATTCTGGAGTATTTGGTAGGCGCCGCAACCGTGTCAGTTGGGTGGTCTGGCTACTTCAAGTCGTTTTTCAAGAGCGCCTTCGGTCTTAACATGAGCGAAAGATGGACCGAGGCCCCCTTTACCTTCGACACAAAAACCCAATCGTTCAGCATGTCGGGAAATATCCTGAATATCCCTGCCATTGTGATCTCGCTTGCTATCACTGCTCTTCTGTGCTTCGGCGTTCGAGAATCGGCACGGCTGAATACAGTGATTGTCATAGTAAAAATCATTGTGATCCTGCTATTCATCTTCGCATGCATAAAGAATGTCAATCCTGATAACTACACCCCCTTCTTCCCACCCAACGAAGGTAGCTTCAACCAATTTGGCGTGTCGGGCATGTTTGCCGCTGCAACCACCGTGTTTTTTTCTTATATTGGGTTTGATGCCATATCCACTGCAGCTCAGGAGTCCAAGAACCCCCAACGAGATCTGCCCATTGGTATATGCGGCTCCTTAATTATCTGTACTGTGCTTTACATAGCGGTCTGCTTTATCATGACTGGAGTTGTACCATACAAGGAGCTTAATGTCCCAGCCCCTATATCTGTGGTGATTGCCCGTACAGGCATGAGCTGGTTAGGGGTGATCGTGGAATTTGGTGCCCTGATAGGCCTCACCTCGGTGATACTAGTGTTGCTAATGGGCCAGCCTCGCATATTCTATGCCATGGCCTGCGATGGCTTGTTCCCTGCGGTTGCCACCAAAGTCCACCCTCGCTTCAAAACCCCCTGGGTAACAACAATGATATCTGGTATCGCCTGTGCCGTGCTTGGCGGGATCCTTCCAGTTGATGTTCTTGGAGAGATGACTTCGGTAGGAACACTGTTTGCTTTCGTGCTAGTGAACATCGGAGTGATCATTCTTCGATTCAAACGGCCGGATGTACCCCGCAAGTTCAAGGTCCCACTGGGGCCGTTCGTGATCCCGGTCATTGGGGCGGCATTGTCCGTTCTGCTTATCTGCACCGCCACGGTTTCTACCATAGCTCGGCTTTTCATCTGGATGGGAATCGGACTTCTGATATACATCTTCTACGGGCGCACACACTCAAAGCTGAACAACCCGCAATTGGTCTCTGATATACATGATCACGTTGATAAAGAGGAAACTTAGGATTCGCCATTTATGTCGATAATATCTGCTTCTACCATTT